>SJYX01018320.1:110908-123252 GCA_006410675.1 Oreotragus oreotragus | reverse complement strand
GTGATGCCATCCAATCATCTCATCCTCTGTCGTTCCCTTCTCCTCCTGTCTTCAATCTTTCTTAGCATCAGGGTCTTTTCAAGTGATTCCATTCTTCTCATCAGGTGGCCAAAGTACTGGAGTTTCAGCTTCAGCATCAGTCCTTCCAATTTTTATTCAGGACTGATTTCCTTTAGGATGGACTGGTTGGGTCTCCTTGCAGTCCAAGGGACTCTCAATAGTCTTTTCCAACACCACAGTTCAAAAGCATCAGTTCTTCAGTGCTCAGCTTTCTTTATAGTCCAAACTCTCACATCCATACATGACTACTGGAAAAACCATAGCTTTGATTAGATGGACCTTTGTTGGCAAAGTAATGTCTCTGCTTTTTAATAAGCTGTCTACATTGGTCATAACTTTTCTTTCAAGGAGCAAGTGTCTTTTAATTTTATGGCTGCAGTCACCATCTGCAGTGATTTTGGAACCTAAAAAAATAAAGTCTATCACTGTTTCCACTGTTTCCCCATCTATTTGCCACGAAGTGATGGAACCAGATGCCATGATCTTACTTTTCTGAATATTGAGTTTTAAGCCAACTTTTTCACTCTCCTCTTTTACTTTCATCAGTGAAAATTAAGGGCCTTCAAAGGTAAGACTAGAATGTTGTGTGTGTGTTTAGTTGCTCAATTGCATATGACTCTTGGAAACCCCGTGGCAAGTTCAAGTCATTTTAATTGTTTTCAAACCATTCATGGAGTTTTAGGATTTCTTTCCCATGAAGCCATTGCATTGCTTGTTCATCACTGGATTTCCCATGCACACTTTTGTTG
The DNA here is from genome assembly GCA_006410675.1 of Oreotragus oreotragus. NCBI lineage: Eukaryota > Metazoa > Chordata > Mammalia > Artiodactyla > Bovidae > Oreotragus > Oreotragus oreotragus. The sequence goes on along the minus strand of SJYX01018320.1, from coordinate 122,443 downwards.
CAGTAAAGGAATGGCCAAGAATGAGGGTCCACTACTAGATCCCGGGGTCTCCCTCAGGCCCAGGCCCCTGCTCATGACATCTCCCCCAAGGTGTGGGCCCACTGCCCTGTCTACCACCCCTGCCGATGGGAGCCCGGGGGTGTGTGTGGCAGCCACCTCCAGGCCCTGTCAGTACCTCATAGCCTGTGGGTGGCAGGGGCATGCCAGCCTTGGGAGCTCTTTGCTCAACAGTGAGGGTGGGGGGATTTGAAGTTTGTGCATCATACTGGGGGCACCGTTGGAGTGTGTGAGTGTGTATGTGTGCATGTGTGTGCAGAGATAAACAGATATGCACGTCAGGTCATGAAGTAAATGCTTCCCAGCATTTAAGTGAGTTACTGCTTCTCTTTCACGGAAAACAGTGGAAATACAACTTCTTCCTCCTACTCCCCAACCCCACCTTCTATGTTTGCCTGAAAGACCTGTTATCAGTCTTAAAGGAGAGTCATGTACATTAAACTCAAAACATTTTGAGTTTTAGAGAGTGGACTGTGAGCCCTCCTGTCCCCCTTGTCCTATAAAAGCTTTAATAACCTGCTCTCGTATCTAGTCCTGTAGCCTGGTGCCCCACCCGCCACTGACTCAGAACAAGTAAATGCCACCACTCTGAGGACATACAATTATGGGCTCTTTGCTGTGTTGTTCAGCCTTTTAAACATTATATAATTTGTCTTGGAAACATATTCACCATTGTACCCCAAAGTACATATCTCATTGTGTTTCTGACTTCTGAATCCAAATTCAAACAATCTAGCTTGATAATATATTAACAAAGTACACACTTTCATTGTTTTTTTAAGTGCAAAAAGAAGCCAAGACTGAGAACTGTTTAATAACATGTCATCAAACCAGTTAATGCAAGTGATTCCAAATTCAGATTGCTCTGGCTCACAAACCCACCGTCTTTCAACTTTTCTACAGTGTCGTCAGTGATGACATTTGTATAATTTGATACAATAATATTTAGAAATCTGAGATAATATACAGTGAAACTTACTTTCTGCAAGTGATTGTGATAGGGAAACATCTCCACATGAAACAATCTCTGTGTTCTTATAAGATGCCTGTAATCATGGTTTCCACTGCTAATAAAAGCACTGCTGTTTTATCTCCTGAGAGGTCTTTCATATACTCATTGTCTGCTGCTTCTGGTCCAGTGGTGGTTGGAGGGGAGGGGGTCTAAGATGAGTTTCTTAGAAGCTTTAGTATCTGTGTATTCTGTTCCTTAGGAGGCCTTCCCAGGGGACTCAGTGGTAGACTTTGCTTGCAATGCAAGAGACGTGGGTTTGATCCCTGGGTAAGGAAAATCCCCTGAAGGAGGAAATGGCAACCCACTCCAGTTTTGCTTGGAGAATCCCATGGACAGAGGAGCCTGGTGGGCTACATTCCATGGGCTCGCAAAGAGTTGGACATGACTTAGCGACTAAACAGCAACAAATTCTTTAGAAAGAAAGAATGCCGCATGGTGGATGTATGAGGTTTGGAAGCCAGGCTAAGTCTGCTTCCAGGATGTTCCTTCTCATCACTTCTCCATCTGCACTGTGGACAGGTGACCAGGGAGGTACTGATGGGGGAGGCGCTTACGTCTGAATGCTTCTGTCCCTGTGTCCCCGTGTGTCATATAGCTGCTACGTGACAGAATGGGAGGAAGTAACCATTCTGTTACACTCAGAGACTCTGTGGGTGAAGAATTAGGAAATAGCAAGATGGCTTGCTGTCGTTCACAATGTCTGGGTTCTCTGTGGGCAGCGACTTCACAGCTGGGGCTGGAGTTGTGGTCTGGCAGGGGTGCCGTGGGGTTTTGGGGGCCTCAGCTGGACTCTTACAGGTCCGCGTGGTTCTCACACCCCAGCTTCTCCACTTGGCCTCTCCGAGGGCTTGTTTGGGCTTCCTCACAAGATGGCAGCTGGTTCCAAGAGCAAGCATCTCAAGAGAGGAAGGTAGAATTACACGATTTATTATTTAATCTCAGCAATCACACGGCTTCCTGTCTGCCACATTCTGGGGATTGAGATAGCAACCCCAGTTTATCCAAGTTCGAGGGCGGAACATATGATGGGAGGAACACCAAGATCACCCATGTTGTATGAAGGTCACTTGGAAAGAAAGATACTGTTTGCCATTTTGGAAAATACCATCTGCCATAATGAGTCAAATCTTAAAACTATACTTTTATAATGTTATCAGCTATGTGATTTCCCAATGGTACAAATATGAAAAGAATCAATGATCTGGGACTATCTGCAATTAAACCTTATTCATCCCATGAGTCTCTCCTTAGAGACCATTGGAAGTTGGTTGTGTTAATATATCCAGTCTGTGGCTGGATCTTTGTTCCTTCTGTGGTCTTAGGATGTGGAAGTTTTAATTTTTTATCCATGGATTGCCAGTTAGGATCTGCTCTATGGGCATGTTTACGAAGACACTACAAAGCCTGCTCAAGTGCACATGGCAGGAAAATCCAGTTCAACTTGCAGCTGAATCTCAAAAAGTGAACATCTAGTGGTGCTTGAAAACCTTAGCCAAATCAGTCCATAATAAAGACAATGTTGGCTCAATTTTCTTTATTCCCTGACAAAATATTTGAGATTTGTGTGTGCATTGTGGGGTAATTAAGTCCTCAGTTATATTTGAACTAATATTTGAGTGACATAATCAAGAAAATCTCCATAAGCCAAATAAACTTTGCCTGAATATTGATCTAAATGGAAATACCCTGCAGTCCTTAAACAACGAGTCCTTCAAAACGAATGCTTATATACAGAGGAGCAATTTCAAAATATAACTTAAAGGAACCCTGAGATCTATTTCTAAATCTGAAAATAAAGTTGGGAAGAGATATATCATAGAAAAAGAAAGAAAGAGGAAGGAAGGGAGAAAAAAAAGGAAAACTGGCAAAGGATCTTGAGAGGGTCATCTTATCACTGTGCATCTATACAGAACTCAAAAATGAAAGCAGGCTATGGGAAAAAATTTTAGTTTACAAAAAAAAAAAAAAAAAGCCAGCACTAAAAAGAATCTATTCAATTTTTATTGATGCACTATTCCTCCAGTTATCTCAGAAAACAAGCACTCTTAATTTTCACTCAAATGGAAATTCGCTCCAACTGGCATATGTCGTGGCTTTGTGTGGTGCTACAGGACAAATGGCAGAACCTTCTTCTCTGTAGACAGATGGAAACACATCATTCTATGAGTGTTCCTTTCACCATTCCTGTGTCACAATCTCTTTTCCATGGCAATCAAATGCCTGGATCTACCCTCCTTGAAATGATGTCTAATTTAGACCTGATAGCTGTAGGATTTATGGAGGTATAAATAGCCACCAAATGACAGAGTCTCATCTTTATGGAAGATATAAAAAGTGGCAAGACATGGAAGGTATGGCAGGTGTAGAAAAGCATTAATTTCGTTGGCAATGGTAACAGTACACCGGATTCTGTATTAGCAGTGCCACTTTCAGTGCTATTCCAATATCTGCAAATATTATTTTTTTCCCTAACAAATGTCACCGTGTGTTATTTATAAATTAATGTTGGTGTTAGAACTCTTCTAAAGCATTCATTATTTTGTGGTTCGTGTGTTAAATTCTACTTGCTAATTTTGAGAGTACCCTATTCTCCTTTATTCATCCAAAATTTGTAAATCTGAATGTGAATTGCTATTAATTAGGAATATAAATATTTGGAGTGTGGGTTTTATTCTTGGCGGTACATAAATCTGGAGCTCAGCTCTCCGAACAGAAGGAGAGATGTGACATAGGTTGTCAGAGCGCTGTGTTCCTGGATCTTGCAGTCCTCACACTACCTACTGCTGCCTCCTGTGCTCCCCCACACCTCAGCTCACCCTCCTCCCACCTGCAAACACCTTCTACAGGTACTTTCCTTTCAAAGCTGTGGTCCCCATGTTATTCTTCCCACCAGTTTCTTCCCCTTTCTTCCTGTAGGGCCATTGAGGAAAGGTTGCAGTCCTCACACTACCTACTGCTGCCTCCTGTGCTCCCCCACACCTCAGCTCACCCTCCTCCCACCTGCAAACACCTTCTACAGGTACTTTCCTTTCAAAGCTGTGGTCCCCATGTTATTCTTCCCACCAGTTTCTTCCCCTTTCTTCCTGTAGGGCCATTGAGGAAAGGACAAAAGTTTGACCAGATGGACACACTGGTGGATAGCTGCTGTATTTCTCTTTCCAGAGTCCCTTTTGCATGGATCCCTCCTTCCAGTGGAAATTCTCTTTATGAGGTTCAAAGCAGACCTGTCCTCCCCAACTCCTCCATGCTGGTACACCCCTAGGGCTGGTAGGGGAGGACACATAAACAAGTTTTGGCCAATGGAGGACTGCATCCCTGACCCCGCAATAATAGAGATTGACTAGGAGATGGAATCCCTTCCTTGGATGTACGGGANGTGGAAATCCTCTTTATGAGGTTCAAAGCAGACCTGTCCTCCCCAACTGCTCCATGCTGGTACACCCCTAGGGCTGGTAGGGGAGGACACATAAACAAGTTTTGGCCAATGGAGTACTGCATCCCTGACCCCGCAATAATAGAGATTGACTAGGAGATGGAATCCCTTCCTTGGATGTACGGGAAAATAGACGGCCCTTCTGTGCCTTGGGTATCATGAGCTGTAAGGACCATGTGAGCCTGGGGCCGCCAGTACCACCCTTAGAAAGAGACTGCCTGAACATGAAGGCAACACAAAGATATGAGGAGTGAAACAAACTCTGAAGTCATCATTTGAGCCTTGAGTCCAATTGTGTCTCTCACCTGAGACACGCCGCATACCCAAGTTAGCAGGCAAACAAAGTGCCTAAAATTTACTACATGTTGAGTTTTCCCTCCAGTCAAGTAAATTAACAATTTCCTTTAAAAATAAATTTCTAATCATGTTCTGCATATTCCAGCATTTTTACAACCAAATACATAGCATCCTGCTCAAGGAAAGGACCTTGTTTTAGATGAAAAACTATTGCTTCCTTAGACTTTTTCCAATTCTATTTGGTTCCTCTTTTATTAGCAAGCTGAAGGATATACCAAAAAGGGAATCTTATAATACACTTGAATTCCAATCTCTAATGAAAAACTGAGTTAACAATTAAATAGTAATAAGAAATGTGCTTTTCTAAGTGAAACTATGACTTGCTAGTATATTCTCCTTAATTACCAAGGAGTCCCTTTTTCTTCCCTAAGTTTTTATTTATTAAAAAAATCTTTCTTTTGTCAAGATGCTGATTTTACATTACTCTTTGTGTGTTCAAACACCATGAGGTTTAGAGACTATTCACGACAGTGATGTGGTTGTATTTCATTGGAAGCAGGACAGAAGCTGCATGTGTTTCCAAGAGTATTTGATTTTTTCATGTTTTTAATTGGTGGAACAGCCTGAGTTTGAATTGCACATACTTTTCATAGTGAAATAGTGGCTTTTCATAGTGAAGGCAGTATGCATCGATTCTGGAATCATGGTTGCATTACTGTGGAAACAACTGCATTTTCCTAAGTGGTTGATTAAGCAAAAGTGAAAGTAAAAGTTACTCAGTAGTGTCCAACTCTGCAATCCCATAGATCATACAGTCTATGGAATTCTCCAGGCCAAAATCCTGGAGTGGGCAGCCTTTCCCTTCTCCAGGGGATCTTCCCAACCCAGGGATCAAACCCAGTTCTCCCACATTGCAGGCGGATTCTNGCATTATCCTCAGCAGGTGTGCTCCTCACCAAATACTGTGCCAGCTATGTTCCAGCACCGGGAGTGACATAATGTCCTCATTCCCCCACAATTAGGATCAATTTCACTTCCGGCTAAAAGCTACAAAAGAGTATCTCAAGATTCACATGAGCAAGATGCCCTCCTTTCATGAACAGAGAGAATCTGGTAATAGTGTAGATGTGTATAAGAGACAGGTCTATCCCTTCTCCAGAGTATCTTCCCGAGCCTAAATCAAACCAGGGTCTCCTGCATTGCAGGTAGGTAGAGTCTTTACCAACTGAGCTATCAGGGAAGCCCTAAGTGGGTTTCACAATTTAAGATCACACACCGTTTAGATTCCCACCTGTTCTGTTGTGTTTTTTTTTTTTTTTCATTAACAACAATGTTGTGGACGGAAAATTAAAGCAACAGTTTATGTTTTGGAGACTCAGTGAGCATCGCTCTTGCTGAAGTGCAGCACCATCAAAGCCATTAAAGAGCAGATGACTGAGCACAGTAATGGAAAGGCTGTGACTTTAGCAGGTACAGCTTTTATTTTCTTGCAAGGTACACAATTATATATACAATGCAGAATCATCACAAAGTACAAGATATAAATCATATACATTAAAGAATACATAAATATGCCTGTCTCAGAGAAGAAAACTGCCTTAGGGCAAGTAGATTCATGGCCTTTGGGGATAAGATTTTCCTATTTATGCTGAATCTTCCAAACAGCTCTTGCTTGGAAAACAAACCCCACTGAATGGACATACAACCCTGTCATAGTTTTCTCCTTAAAAAGCTCTAATTTAAAGCCAGCTGATGTAGTCCTTTTATTCTAGTTATTTATCTTATGTCCCAATACTAGAGGAAGCATCTATAAATTGCCTGGATAAAAGTTATGCAGATTTAAGGACTTCATTTCTCAGCAATGCATCATCAAATGAAACCATTTTCTTAAGACGTGTGTGAATTTTCGTTGATTTTTGAAATCTATCTTTTCAAACTATGCTTCCTTTTTAATAATAAGCCTAGAGTTTTGACTCAAATTTTGCATAGGGGATGCATCCACCTTCATAAGAAGAATCCAAGACACTAACGGTGGTTCTTACTCTCCTTCAGGTCAGAATTGAGGGAGTTTTTTTTTTCATCCTCATGGCTGCAAGGTGTTTCCTTTTTATGCATTTTTCCTGACCCTTCACTAGGTCCTGTCTCCAAGGAGATTTTACCAGGGAGGAAAGAATTCATGGAGGACATTGAATTCAAGATTAGAAACACGCGTTTCTGGTCCTAAAGAGACACAGTGGACATTGCACTCCTTGCTGTGATGTGAGACAGGAACATCAAGAGATAGGACCCAGACACACACATAGTCACACATGGTACATGCACACACACACATACACACTTTTGACAAAGAAATACATCTGTGTAAGTGGTACTTTTCCTAACAAATGTGATTCAGTTGATCATTCTTTAAAGTCCTGCCCTAAAATGACACAGCTGTCCTCTCCTCTTCCAGTCTGGAAACAAAGGTGCTTATGACAAAGGAGATGCTTAGACTACCATGACCTCATGAGCACTGAGGGCTGTATCTCTCTCTCCTGGGGTGCAAACTTACACATGAAGAGCTACATAATGCTCAGAGCTACACAACGTTCAATCTAACATTTAGACTCCAGTCATGGCAAGACGCTGTGAGGACACATGGAATGTGAATTTAAGGAGGTTTTCTTATTTTCCACATCAGAAGGATTTCTTCCTGGAACTACTCTCCATGTAAATATCCCTCCCACAGGATGGTAAGAACTTTCAGCCATGGGGTGAAAGTCAACCAATATTCAAGCCATTCCTATGTGCTTTCAGCTATAAAAATACAAGGACACCTAAGAAAATCAATGAAATGTAAGAAATGCTCAAAAGAACACTTCATTTTCATCAGGGAAAGCCTCGCCCTGCTGTCTTCACCCATCCACGTTAGGTGCTGTGAAAATTTGGAACACAAGCATCATCACAGTAACCCTGGAGGAGGAAATGGCAACCCACTCCAGTATTCCTGCCTAGGAAATCCCATGGACAGAGGAGCCTGGCAGGCTACAGTCCCTAGAGTGGCAAAGAGTCAGACTTGACTGAGCGACTCAGCACACACATCACGGTGAAATTCTGGAGCCACGTAAAAACCTCCCATGCAAGGTACATTTCCAAAAGTAGAGTGTACACACAGTAGAAAGTCCACAGTGAACACATATTGTAGATGTAATGATGTCTGTAGTTACATTTCACATTGCTATAAATTCCAGAGGGTGCTGCCCTAACATACAGGCTTAAAGAAGAGATGGGTGTTATTTCTAAATTAGCCCTTTCTTCTGCCCAGGCAAACTGCAGAAAAAGCCATTATCTCGAAACTGTAAGTTTCAGGGGAAAGAAGGAAGAAGTTATACGTTATCTCGAAGTTCTAGCAAAATTACTCTAAATGTGCCCCCTGCCAGCATTATCCTCAGCAGGTGTGCTCCTCACCAAATACTGTGCCAGCTATGTTCCAGCACCGGGAGTGACATAATGTCCTCATTCCCCCACAATTAGGATCAATTTCACTTCCGGCTAAAAGCTACAAAAGAGTATCTCAAGATTCACATGAGCAAGATGCCCTCCTTTCATGAACAGAGAGAATCTGGTAATAGTGATATGTTCATAGAAAGATACAGCTTATAAACTAGATTCTGCCAAGGCTACCACCTGGGAGTGAGTTAAATAGTTCCTGATTCATTAATATATGAGTTCTGAGCCCTGTTAAAGGGCTGACAGTGCTGAAGGACTCAGAGGATGTGACACATGACTGATCCCAGACAAAAGCTTATGCATCAGTGAAACACCTTTGCATCAGCCCTAAATGACTCAGGATTTCATCAGCATGTCCCAGGGAAGCCACTTGGTGGGAAGACAAGCCCATTCCTTATTTGCACATATACTATTATTTACAGATAAAACTGTACATATTTTTGGTGGTATTGAAACCACTTTGTGTCTCTTAACAACAGGACATGCTTTATCATGAAGTTATCTGTCTGAACAGCATGCTAGAAACAAACCAACCATAGTTTTCAAGAAATTAAACAATGTCGGAAAATGCCTGTTGTATATTTAAATAACTTCGTGAACATCAGGATAATTTTCTGCTACACGTGAACAGCAGACACCCCAGGGGTGGAGTCTTAAGCTGAAATCCTCACCATGCAGCTGCAGGAAATGCATGTCCACTCGGCATAAAGTGAGCTGGGCAGGGGCCCGGACATGGGTCTTCTTCTTACCGAGGTCATTGCTGGATGAAGTTGTGTCTGGACTGGAGAGCCACTAAGCTCTGAAATCACTGCATTTTTCTTTTTCCTAAATAGGGCTTTGAACACCACATTGCCTAGGAAAATCTCAGCAGAATGGGTCCTGAATTAAAGGTAGGGAACCAGAAGAAAAAGGCTTATTTCTTGGTTCATCAAAGGAACTGGGAGTCAGCACCGCTTCCCTGCCCTAGAAGGGGCTGCGTCCGCTCACTCAGATCTCCTGTGCTCCATCCCCTGGGCCCTGAGGTTTCCACCGACCTGAGTCGCTAACACAGCCTGCATCTTGCGATCTCAGAACCACAAGATTTCTAAAAGTTTGTTAAAATTTCTCCCTTTCCATCTCAGACTGCGGTAGTAATCTGAGTTAATCCTAGATCATTGAACTCTTCCCTACCCGGAGGACTATAAGAGGACATCTCCACGACTAGTCATACCGGTTTATTTACCCCATCAACCTCCCTCCCGTAGGCAGGATCCTGAACGGTATTTCTGACCCTGCTGGTGCTCTGGCGCTCCATCCTCATCTTAATAGGAAAGCAGAAGTCCCGGAAACACCGCTTGAAGTTTTCGTCAAGGAAGGCGTAGAGAATGGGGTTCAGGCTGCTGTTGGTGTAGCCCAGGGCGATGCAGAAATAGTAGCTGGAGAGGGCAGCCGTGCTGTGGGCGGTGCTCCCCAGGGCCTCCACGAGGATGAAAATGTGGATGGGGGTCCAGCAGACGACGAAGACCGCCACCACCACCAGCACGAGCCTGGTGATCCGCCGCAGGTTGCGGTCTTTCTCTCGGGAGCCGGAGAGGAGGCGGACGCTCTTTAAGCGCAGGATCATGAGGGTGTAGCAGACAATGATAATGAGGACGGGGATGACGAAGGCGAAGACGAAGACGCAGACCTTCATGAACAGGTCCCACCAGGAGTAGTCGTCATCCGGGAACTGTAGGGAGCATTCGATGCCTTCCATGTCTGCAGGAGGGGACAAAGCCACAAAAGGGAAATCCGTTAGCCAAGGGTTTCAAATGTGGATTTCAATACCTTTCATTACAAAGGTCCAATTATGGCGAGGTGATATTACCTGAGGCTGATCACATCCTTTTTTTCACACAAAGAACAATGAAGTCAGAAAGGTTACCATTCACTGGTAACAAACACACTACTATAGAATAGATAAGATTAGCCAGCATTACGAATTATCCAGCAGTACGAATTATCTAGTTGTGGAGGCTGGTTTGATGCCGACTATTTTCAGGAGAGCTACACTGTTAATTTACAGCAGGAGTATTTACTTGCATACTCATGTATTAACAATTCTCTCAGATCTAAGGCTCTGGCAATAAAAGCTAGTGATAGTTTAGTCACTAAGTCGTGTTGGACTCTTGCAACCCGTGGACTGTAGCCCACGAGGCTGTAGCCCCCGTGAGATTCTCCAAGAAAGAATACTGGAGTGGATTGCCATTTCCTTCTCCTATCTGCAATAAATGATAAAATATTGCAAAACCAGCCATTCGACTTAACAAAAGCCAACTTGTCAGAAAAACCTTAAGTGGTTTACAGGAAATCACTATGTAGGTCCATAAGCATGTAAACAAAATTTGTCTAAATACCACCCAGCTGCTGTGATTTAATAGAACCAGTGGTGGTCATTGTGATTAAAAGCATTGCTGAAACAGGAAGAAACTTTTGAAGAAGAAAGAGGAAGAGGAGGAGGAAAGGAGACAAAAGGAAACAGAAGAAAGGGGAGGAGGAAGAAGAGAGTCAGTATTATCATCTTCAAGGAAATTCACGAATCAGACACATTTTTTACTTTTGCCAACGGTGACTATGTAACAGGGAAAACAAATATATGATTACTTAGAAAATGACTTGATCTTGCTCTGCTGTTCTCTGCTGGACAGCATTCTCTTTGGAGTGACCATACTATTAGAAAGAGCAGAGACTCAGGACAAGTATCTTTTATAATATTTCCCCAGAGGCCACCCACCCTCCCCAACTGAGAGCAGGCTAAATTCTTTTTCCCCTGATTCTTCCTTACAGATAAAGAAACAATGAATGATACTAAGCTGTAGTTTTTTATAATGAAAACGTGTCTTCTGACATTGGAAAATCTGTTTCAAAAATAGCACAAGGATATTTTTCAAGCAGTGAAACAGCTCTGTTAATCATGTTTTCTAAAACATCTTAATGTGCTCCTAATCATATATAGTAAGGTATGCTCAAAATTCTCCAAGCCAGGCTTCCGCAATACGTGAACTGTGAACTTCCTGATGTTCAAGCTGGTTTTAGAAAAGGCAGAGGAACCAGAGATCAAATTGCCAACATCCACTGGATCATGGAAAAAGCAAGAGCGTTCCAGAAAAACATCTATTTCTGCTTTATTGACTATGCCAAAGACTTTGACTGTGTGAATCACAATAAACTGTGGAAAATTCTGAAAGAGATGGGAATACCAGACCACCTGACCTGCCTCTTGAGAAAC
>SJYX01018320.1:94939-110024 GCA_006410675.1 Oreotragus oreotragus | reverse complement strand
GTCGCAAAGAGTCGGACACGACTGAGCGACTGAACTGAACTGAATCATATATTCCTTTGTAAAACAAAATCTATCTTATAATTTCAATTAGACATGCTTTAAAACACAAAGAATATAATCACAGCAGCCAATTAATGAAGATGACTATTTCAGAGTCATTTTCAGCAACTAAATACCAGATCAAACCTTCCAATAGTAAATGAAAACTCCCAGATTAACTTATAATTTTTGATTCCCTAAAAAGCTCTTGTCCTAAATACTATTACTAGGAAGACTAAAAGAAACAAACAAGCATCTCTCTTGGTCTTTGCTTTAGTATTTATGGGAATAAGAACAGTTAAAATCACCTTTTAAAAAATTCACCAGTATTATCATAGTTGAAAATGTATTTATTTAACAACTTTTTAGGATGGCACATTGCAATTTGGCTTCTTTGAAGTTTTTTTTTTTCTTTCCTGCTTAAATTCTGTGTATTCCAACAGTGTCTTTCTTGTGGTTGACTTCAGCTTGAATGTCACTTTAAAGACATTTATACAGTTTCCATTGTGGCTGGATGGTAAAGAATCCACCTGCCAATACAGGAGAGATGGGTTCAATCCCCGATCTGGGAAGATTCCACATGCTGCAGAGCAACTAAGCCTGTGCACCACAGCTATTGAGCCTGTGCTCTAGAGGCCAGGAGCTGCAGCTACTAAAGACTCCTTGCTCTAAAGCCTGTGCTCAGCAACAAAAGAAACCACTACAAAGAGAAGCCTGGGCACAGCATCTAGAGAATGGCTCTGCTTGCCACAACTAGACAAAAGCCCACATAGCAACGAAGACCCAGCACAGCCCAAAATTAGTAAATAAAATTGTAAAAAAGACATTTATACAGAGGCAGATCCATTTGAACAGTCCTCTTCTCTGAAATTTACATTCTCCCTCTAAATATACTCTGGAGAAGGAAATGGCAACCCACTCCAGTGTTCTTGCCTGGAGAATCCCAGGGACAGAGGAGCCTGGTTGGGCTGCCATCTATGGGGTCGCACAGAGTCGGACTCGACTAAAGCAACTTAGCAGTAGCAGCAGCATATTATACTCATTGTATTTTTTATCATTATTAAAGACAGAAGCCAGAGAGAAACCAAACAGTACATCTTCGTAACAATATGTTGCCTTTCCCAATGTTTTTCTCTCTATCCAGAATGTAAACTATCTTAGGGTAGGGACCCAGTCTGCATTGAATAATATTCAATTCCTGCCACACAGGAGGCAGGAACATATGGTGTTTGAGGAGAATAAATTGTTAAATAAACAAATGAATACCCCATGGAAATCCTTGAAAATATGGACTCAGTGCAGTAGTAATTATGGAAGAGTAATCTGATAAGATAATCAAGGCAACATAAGGGCTGGTGTTTAACTTGGGGACATCTTTTAACTCTGAGGATTAGCTTTCTCTTGCATGCAGTAGGAACTCAAAAATGTTTAATGATTTAAATCATCTAAGTAGTGATTTAGTGACTGAACGATGCACCCGACATTGGAATACCCAAATATACAAAGTATATATACACAGAACTAAAAAGAGACATAGATAGAAACACAGTAATTGTAGAGGAATACAATACCACACTTTCAACAATGGGCAAATAATCCAGATAGAAAATCAGTAAAGAAATGGCATATTTGAAAAAATTAAAAATAAAATGAACTTAACAGACATCCACAAAACATTTCACTCAAGAGCAGCAGAAGACAAATTCTTCTTAAATGTGCATGAAATAGTCTATAGTATATATATATATATATATATATATATATATATATATATATGTATATACACATACATCATATGTTAGGACATGGAACAAGTCTTAACAAATTAAGAAGATCAAAATCATATCAAGTATTTTTTCTGACCACATGAAAATAGATACCAACACCAGTGGCAGATTCATGTCAATGTATGGCAAAACCAATACAGTATTGTAAAGTAAAATAAAATAAAAATAAAATTTTAAAAAAGAAAATAGATACCAACGACAGGAAAAAAAATGTAAAATTCACAAATACGTAGAAATTAAACAACACAGTCTTAAAAACCTAGGAGTGGAAACAGAAGTCGAAAAGGAAATAAAAAATTGCTTGAGATGAATGAAAAAGAAATACAATATACCAAAACTGATGGGATGTAGCAAAAGCAGTTCTCAGAGAGAAGTTTATAATGATAAACAGCTACATGAAGAAAAAAGTAAGATCTCAAATAAAGAACCTAACTTTACACATTAAGGGACTAGAAAAAGAACAAATGAAGCCCAAAGTTAGTAGAAGGAAAGAAATGAGAAAGAATGAATCAGAAATAATAAATAGAGACTAGGAACACAATAGAAAAACAGCTGGTTTTTTTTAAAAGATTAAAATAAGAAAACCTCAGCTACACTAAAAAAAAGAGAGAGAAGACTAAAATAAGTAAAATTATTAATATAAATGAAAGAGGAGACATTACAACTGATAACACAGAAATACAAAGGATCACAAAAGGTGACACTAAACAATTATATGCCAACAAACTGAACAACTCAGAAGAAACGGATAAACTTCTAGAAACATACAACTGACCAGACTGAATCTGAAGACACAGACATTGGTCTGAATAGACCAATAACAGATACAGAGATTGGGGCCAAAGAAAAGCCTCCTTATGAGAAGTCAAGTGCCAGATGGATGCATCCAAGCATTTAAGATGCATTGGTTGAGACTTCCTGTCCAGGTGGCTGTGTTCTAATGCACTGACACCTGGCTCCTTTCAGCGAGTTTTCCCCACAAATTTGACTCTGTGAACCACCAATGCCAGTCAGCTCTGCCTCAAGAGCATGGAGATGACCTAAAGGACTCTTCTCGGTTTGCCAGGGATCTGGACACCCATGTGATACAGCACACCACAACAAGCAGGCTAGCGGGTCTGGAGACAATCTCTCATCACATAATACAAGTGTGCTTTACAAAATAAAAGACTCATAGAAAGGATGGAGCCCTCCTACAAGACTAGTTTTCTCTCACGTCCTCCTCTTTGCTGCACAAACTAATGCTCTGCTGACACTGGTGCATTTTTTCTCCTATCACATCTGCACACGTTCATCTACAGCAACTCCTTCCAGGAAAACCTGCATCTATCTCTATTTCCTTTCAAAAACCTAATTGAAACCCAATTCCTCGAGAATGTCATTTTCTGACAACAATTACAGTAGTGGTTAAGTTAACAGGTATAACGTGAAAGGTAAAAATCAATTCTTTATTTGCCCTGGGAAAAACCATCTCTCTTCTTTTATTATTAACCCCAGTCTTCTCACATCTCCTTTTGAACCTAAGTTATTACACACCAACCCCTAAGGCTCAGAAGAGTTTCCTGCAATCTTATTTCATGTGTTGTGTGCATGAAGAAGCAAAATCCTATGTGTAATTGCTGTTGCTGTTCTTCAGTTGCTAAGTCATGCTCGACTCTCTGCAACCCCATGGACTGCAGCACACCTCTGTCCTTCACTGTCCTCCATTGTCTCCCGGAGTTTGCTCAAATTCATATCCATTAATCATATTAATGTAATTAATACTAAATAGTACTCTTGCCTGGAAAATCCCATGGACGGAGGAGCCTGGTAGGCTCCAGTCCATGGGGTCGCTAAGAGTTAGGCACGACCGAGTGATTTCACTTTCACTTTTCACTTTCATGCATTGGAGAAGGAAATGGCAACCCACTCCAGTGTTCTTACCTGGAGAATCCCAGGGACAGAGGAGCCTAGTGGGCTGCCGTCTATGGGGTCACACAGAGTCGGACACGACTAAAGCGACTTAGCAGCAGAAGCAGCAGCAGTAATTAAATTAATAATATTGTGATGTAATTAGTGGAATTAATCATATCTTCTCTAGTAAAGCTTGGCATTTCTTAAAATTTATCAAATTATCGCAGCTGTAATTTTTACCAGTGCTGTCCTTGAGTTTAGGTTGAACCTATACCATAACAGGATTAACTCTCCTTTCTTGTATTGCCCATATGTCTCAGTTCAGTTCAGTTCAGTCACTCAGTCGTGTCCGACCCTTTGCGACCCCATGAATCGCAGGCCAGGCCTCCCTGTTCATTACCATCTCTCGGAGTTCACTCAGACTCACATCCATCGAGTCCATGATGCCATCCAGCCATCTCATCCTCAGTCGTCCCCTTCTCCTCTTGCCCCCAATCCTTCCCAGCATCAGAGTCTTTTCCAGTGAGTCAACTCTTAGCATGAGGTGGCCAAACTACTGGAGTTTCAGCTTTATCATCACTCCTTCCAAAGAACACCCAGGGTTGATCTCCTTCAGAATGGACTGGTTGGATCTCCTTGTAGTCCAAGGGACTCTCAAGAGTCTTCTCCAACACCAATACCCATATGTCTAGATTACAGTTTTTCAGATAAGCTCACAGATGGTTACATAGGACCTAAACCTTTCTCAGCTACTGATTGGCAAAGGAAGGGATATAACTCTTATGAAGGGTTTTAAAATTCTTCAGTTCTGCTCCTTTGTTCTATGTGATTGTTGTTATCCTTGTATAATCCAGCAGTGACTGTAATAGTGCCTTAATCATAACAAGAATTTAGAAATGTATTCAAAAATGATACAAAAGCAGCCTATAACCTGACATACTATGCAGAATGGTTTAAAATATGCTTTAACAGAGCTAGGTAAACAAATGTATATCTGACATCTGAGCTCATAGCCACCTTAACTTCATTTTTGTCTAAATAAATCACTTTTCTACTTAACGGGGAGCCAACCAGCTTGAACTTAAGAAAAAATAATAGGTATTGACGTAAAAATCTATCAGATTTCCTTCAACAGAAAAGAGATGTTAGATAGGAAACTTCTTTATATCTTGCATTAAAGGAACAGGAGAATGATTTTACAGGCTTTAGGAGTCCACTGTGGCTCCTTTGCCTGTGTGTGAAAGGGCTTTCTTGGTGGCTCAGGTAGTAAAGAATCTGCTTGCAATGCAGGAGATCCTGGGTTTGATCCCTGGATTGAGAAGATTCCCTGGAGAGGGGAATGGCAACCTACTCCAGTATTCTTGCCTAGAGAACTCCATGGACAGAGGAGCCTGGTGGGCTACAGTCCATGGGGTCACAAAAAGTCGGATACAACTTTGCCTTGGCTTCCCTGGTGGTGCAGAGGTTAAAGCCTCTGCCTGCAATGTGGGAGACCTGGGTTCAATCTCTGGGTTGGGAAGATCCCCTGGAGAAGGAAATGGCAACCCACTCCAGTATTCTTGCCTGGAGAATCCCATGGACAGAGGAGCCTGGTGGGCTACAGTCCATGGGTTGCAAAGAGTCGGACACAACTGAGCGACTTCACTTTTTCACTTTCACTGTCCTGAGAGCTTAACATCTGCGGTATTTACATTGTAAATTCATTTTAAAAGGAAAAAGATTATGCTTCATTTAAAAATGTGTACCATGCAGGAGAAGCTATGGTTTTAGCACCTGCCTTTTCACTGCAACCTGGAAAGTCTCTGCTTATCTGTACTCACAGGTTTCATGAACCTCTCTGATAACCTGGAGCATTTAGACACCTGCTACTGGACATGGAACAACAGACTGGTTCCAAATAGGAAAACGAGTACATCAAGGCTGTATATTGTCACTCTGCTTATTTAACTTATATGCAGAGTACATCATGAGAAATGTTGGGCTGGAAGAAGCACAAGCTGGAATCAAGATTGCCAGGAGAAATAGCAATAAACTCAGATATGCAGATGACACCACCCTTATTGAAGAAAGTGAAGAGGAACTAAAAAGCCCCTTGATGAAAGTGAATGAGGAGAGTGAAAAAGTTGGCTTAAAGCTCAACATTCAGAAAACAAAGATCATGGCATCTGGTCCCATCACTTCATGGGAAATAGATGGGGAAACAGTGGAAACAGTGTCAGACTTTATTTGGGGGGCTCCAAAATCACTGCAGACGGTGACTGCAGCCATGAAATTAAGACATTCCTTGGAAGGAAAGTTATGAGCAACCTAGATAGCATATTGAAAAGCAGAGACATTACTTTGCCAACAAAGGTCCGTCTAGTCAAGGCTATGGTTTTTCCTGTGGTCATGTATGGATGTGAGAGTTGGACTGTGAAGAAAGCTGAGTGCCAGAGAATTGATGTTTTTGAACTGTAGTGTTGGAGAAGACCCTTGAGAGTCCCTTGGACTGCAAGGAGATCCAACCAGTCCATTCTAAAGGAGATCAGCCCTGGGTGTTCTTTGGAAGGACTGGTGCTAAAGCTGAAACTCCAGTACTTTGGCCACCTCATGTGAAGAGTTGACTCATTGGAAAAGACTCTGATGCTGAGAGGGATTGGGGGCAGGAGGAAAAGGGGACGACAGAGGATGAGATGGCTGGATGGCATCACAGACTCGATGGACGTGAGTCTGAGTGAACTCCAGGAGTTGGAATGGACAGGGAAGCCTGGCGTGCTGCGATTCATGGGGTCGCAAAGAGTCGGACACGACTGAGGGACTGAACTGAACTGAACTGAAAGCAATACATATCTCCCCTCACCCCAGTGAATTTACATCAGAACAAACATATGTTCATAGCTTTATCTTTCACTAGTAAAGCTAAATTCCTAGAGCAGAAGTTCTCGCCTTGGCTGTACGTCAGAGTCATCTGGGGAAATCTTAAAACTCCTGACACCCAGACTGTGCCTCGGATCAATTAAACTGAACCCTCCAGAGAGGGATCCAGGCAGCAGAGTTTTTCTAAAGGTAAACTTCCAGGTGATTCTAACATGCATCCCAGAGTCAGAAGCACTGTCCTGGAAATACAGAGAAAACAAGTCCTGTTTGCATGGGGTGAAAAGCAATGAGTCCAAAGTTTGATGGCTTTGCTCATCTGTACTATCATCCATTGTGAACCTGATTTTGAATGATTTACCTTCAGAAGAAGGCTTTCCCCAGTGGTAAAGAACCTGCCTGCCAATGCAGGAGACATGGATTTGATTCCCGGGTTGGGAAGATCCCCTGCAGAAAGAAATGGCAACCCACTCCAATATTCTTGCCTGGAGAATTCCATAGACAGAGGAGCCTGACACGCTGCAGCCCATGGGGCCGCAAAAGAGCTGACATGACTTAGTGACTGAACAACAACCACCACCAAATACCGTTGCCATGGAAATTAACCCCTTAGGGAAAAGAGTGGAGAGGCAGCCTATGACTTTAATGACTTAGGGCCCTTTTTAGGAAGGAAAAAGAGGAGCGACGTGTATCTTAGAATTGCCAGGATGTGACAAAATTGCATTTTAAAAATCCAAGTGCCTGTGGTTCTTTACTTTGTCCTCACCCCTCCGGGTTCCATAAGCACTTTCTAAGTAGGGGATAGGATGTCTGTGCTCTGGCCACGCCATCATCCCATCTTGTGTTAGACAAAGGAAGGAATGCAAATTGTTTTCTTTCTCATTTTCCATGAATTTAGGCATTATATTTCTGTTGGCTTTTGGCTTTTCTTCTGTACATGAGTCCTGCTGCTGCTAAGTCGCTTCAGTTGTGTCTGACTCTGTGTGACCCCATAGACACAGCCCATCAGGCTCCCATCCCTGGGATCCTCCAGGCAAGAACACTGGAGTGGGTTGCCATTTCCTTCTCCAATGCATGAAAGTGAAAAGTGAAAGTGAAGTCACTCAGTTGTGTCTGACTCCTAGCGATTAAGAGTTTGTATAACTAGAAGCTACATTCTGAAAATGAAATAATGTAGCTGAATCACATTTCTGTATACCTGAAACTACACCACACTTCAATAATTTTTCAATAAATCAGCTATACTCCAATGATTTTTTTTATTTTATGAACAAGGACAAAATAAATCACAGTCTTTTTTTTTTAATGGAAACAGCCATCCTTACCTTCCCTAACTTTGGTTCCTCCAAGGACTATGGCAGAGATGCCAACAGATGAAGACAGGATCCAAATACAGATGTTGATGATCTTCGCCTTCAGGGGTGTGCGGAAGTCAAGAGCCTTGACGGGGTGGCACACGGCGATGTAACGGTCCACACTCATCATGGTCAAGGTGAAGATGCTTGTGAACATGTTATAATAGTCGATGGAGATGACCACCTTGCACAGCACATCCCCAAAGGGCCAGGAGTTCATCAAATAGACCGTGCTCTGGAAGGGCATAGTTGTGGTCACCAGTGCATCTGCCAAAGCCAGGTTGAAGATATAGATGTTGGTTGCTGTCTTCATCTTTGTGTATCTAAGAGACAAGAAACAAGATCATTTCTTTCCATCTTCATGCCATACTCATGAGGTAAATGTTTCTCTGGATTACTGAATGTTTCATCCACTTATTCTTATATGTATTTATCATCCAGGCATTAGGGGCAGTAGAAAAATGGGCAAATATTTCCAACTTTTTTAAGCTTTTATTCTAGAGCTTTGTTCCAAAGTCTATTTAATTGTAAAAGGGTAAAGAAACGAGTTGGATAATCACTGACTCAGTTGACATGTGTTTGCGCAAACTCTGGGAGATAGTGAAGGACAGGGAAGCTTGGTGTACTGCAGTACACGGGGTCGCAAAGAATCGGACATGACTTAGGGACTGAACAACAGCATAAGAAACAAGGAGGCTTTCCTGGTGGCTCAGTGGTAAAGAATCTGCCTGCCAGTGCAGGAGATGTGAGTTCAACCCCTGGGTCAGGAAGAACCCCTGGGGGAGGAAATGGCAACCCACTCCAGTATTCTTGCTGTGAAACCCCATGGACACAAGAGTCCGGCAGGCTACAGTCCTTGGGGTCACAAAGAGTTGGAAAAGACTTAGCAACTAAAAACAACGACAACAAAAGAAACGAGAATAGACAGACAAATGGATAAATATACATACAGATCTTGTCAACAAACTTGTGTGTCATATAGGTCTTTATTTTGTGACTAACATTTTAATCCTACACAAGATTGCTTGGCTTTCATTATTTTTTAATGCTTTTTTTTTTCCACTGTGTAAAACAAAGATAAAACATATCCAACTTTTCCTTAAGGTTACTTTGAGAAATCAGTCATTGTAATTATGTCTTTTGAAAATCTAAATGGTTTTTTATTTTTTAAATAATTCCATTTCAATGACTACGGAACAACTAAGTATAGATTTTTTTAACCAGTGACCCACACCTTTAAATTTTAAATATGTTATTTAAAAAAAAAAAAACCAGGCTGAGTTCTCTTATACACAATATAGTATGAAACATAATCTGGTATGGTATGTGAGAAATAAATCTGTTCCTTTCACTTTCATCTTGGGAGGTTTATAAAGCACACAATTTGTTTCAGCTTCCAACTGAGGGAACAGAAAATTTCAAAATAAGTCAGAAAGATGGCCTTTAAGCCCAAATTACTTCTTTCCATTTTCACATGAAGTTTAGAACAATTGCCTCTTCTACTAAAACTGAATTAATAAGATTGTTTTACTTAGAGAATGCTTCCTCAGGGATCTATAGGGCAGGAAATGTTCCAGACTACCTCAGCAGGTTTTCTGAGGCCAGATGCTAAGATATGGTGAGGAAACCCACAAGGAAATGATTTTCTACACACCTCAGGGTTGTGGACCTAATCACAATTAATTCAACCATGTCCCATGTATCTTCAAAGAGCTAGACTTTTTTCCATATTAGGGCCCTGAGTTTAATCGAAGGTTATTTGTAAGGAGCTGATTACGGAAAATGACTTCTGCTTGGACTATAAAGTATTATCAGTGGTATGTGTTGATCATTGTGTCTGTGCTGTCTTTTTTTTAATGCTTGAGTAATATTCCATTGTTTGTATAAACCATTTCTTCTTTATCCATTCATCTGTCACTGGACATTTAGGTTGCTTCTATGCCTTACCTATTATAAATAGTGCTACTACGAATACTGAGGTACATGTATCTCTTCAAATTAGAGTTTTCTCCAGATATCTGCCCAGGAGTGAGACTGCAGGATCATATGGTAGCTCTAATTTTTAAGGGAAATCTGTAGCATTATTCACAGTGGCTACACCCATTTACAGTCCTATGAATAGTGTAGGAGGGTGTGTTTGTCACTCAGTCAGGTCTGACTCTTTGCGACCCCATGGACTGTAGCCCACCAGGCTCCTCTGTCCATGGGATTCTCCAGGCAGAACACTGGAGTAGGATGCCATTCCTTTCTCCATGGAATCTCCCCAACCCAGGGATTGAACCCAGGTCTCCTGCATGGCAGGCAGATTCTTTACCATGTGAGCCACTAGGGAACATTATCTGTTCAAATACTGTCTTCTTAAAAATATGGTTTTATGTTTGAAAAAATGCATCTTACAACCCAGCCTCTTACTCTTTCAATCCCTAATACTAGCAGACACTTGAGCTAGCAACACCTGTGTCTTCTGCGCTAATGTTTTGTAACGTGATATTCTCCTCTGTCTTTACGAAGTTAGACTGATGTTCTCTGCCTTACACATTTAGGTGGACCTGGGTTCTAGTCCTTAGTTTTCTTTCCAACAGACAGACTTTGGAGAGGTCACTAAAACCCCTGAGTTTCAGTTTACCCACCCTGGGAAACTTATTATCTCGGAGCAGTCCTGAGATAACCAAGGGAAGGCACCTGATCTGGATTTTGTCTGGAATTTATCGCATGCTTCCAGCTCCTCTCCCTGCTCTAATACGGGTGGAAGCTACC
Source organism: Oreotragus oreotragus (assembly GCA_006410675.1). NCBI lineage: Eukaryota > Metazoa > Chordata > Mammalia > Artiodactyla > Bovidae > Oreotragus > Oreotragus oreotragus. The sequence continues at coordinate 99,340 of SJYX01018320.1, read as the reverse complement.
AGTTACCAGAGGAAGCAGAAGGGAACACAGTTTGTAGTTACACCTCTGGTCGTATTTACCCATTTCAGCTTGAATAGGAAAGATAAAAGTAAAAATGAAGCCTGCAACGTTATGTGCTAGCACACCATGAATGGAAAGACACATGAGTTACAATAAAACAGCATATGTGTCTTTTAGGTAGTCAAAAAATACTGCATGATAACTTGCCCTGAGCTTTTCAAAAATATTTTTATTAGATGTGTGAAATTGCTTAAGGCTTGAACTTCCAAAAAGTTCAAACCCTGTCATCAGATCTCAGAATGAGACAGATGACTACCTGCAACAAAGACATCTATAAATGACACTGACTGCAATTAAACCAATTGCAGCAGAAGTTGGTGCTCCCCAAGAAACAAGCTCTGCCCATACACTCCCTGGGGGGGCTCTCTGTTACAGCCCAAGGGCCAGAGGGGTCTGCCAGGGACGGAGGGAGATGCTGGCAGCCCCTGCCATTGAGACCCCTGCACCTGCCGACACTCGATATCTGAGCATGGGGTGGATCACGCTCATGACAGTAATCGTAACAACCGTTTATCTCCGAACACTCTCTATGTCACAGTCTGCTGTGCGTTCTACATGCCGTATCCCACTCAGTCCTCAAAGTGACTCTGCGTGGTGGGTACCAGCATCCTCACTCTAGAAACAAGGCACTGAGAACCGCAGGAGGCTGTAAATGTCTCAAGAGGCGTATGGTTAGAAGAGGCACTGCAGGAACTCAGACCCAGGGATTTGAGCTCATGCCCACATTCTGGCATCTCTGCAGCACTTCATAACTTACAAAACCCACCCAGTATTTTGATTTCCACATATCCTATTTGATTTTCACAACAACTGCTCTTCGAGTTGCCCCGGGGATGTATGCCTTTTCCCTAACATGGCTGAAGAAAGTAGACTCAGGAGAGTAAATTGATTTTTCTAGTGTCAGAGAGGGAGGGGCCCTGTGGGAGAACAAGGAGGGGGCAGCAGGTCTCAGCCCCCACTCCAGGGCTCTGGAAGACATGTGCTTACAAGCCTACAACCCTGAAAAGGAGAACTCAAGAGGTACCAGTATTAACAACAGACGATGAGTACAAGGACTATTTATTGTCTTTTATGTGCTCCACTGGACTGGATCCAGTGAACACAGATTTTAAGACCTTCCCCCAAACTCAAAGACAACCTGGTTGAGCCCCTGGGTATGGGTATTGTTTTCCCTGAACCAGAACAGAACAGTATGTGTTATTTCAATTATTATCTGTCTGCTGGTGGAAATAAACGAGTAAGCTTTCTCACCAGGATCAAATAGGAAATCACTTTCCATTCCATCCATGCTGCCTGACAAAGCCTCACAAGTCTTTCACGTAAAATGGCACTGTGTGAGTGGGAATTCTTGGCTTGTGTGGAGCAGCTGGGGGTGGGCTGGCAGCGGGCGGCTGCACTTTTTGGTGCACACGCTGCAGGAGCGTGAGGCATGAAGAGAGCAAAGTGTGTAGGCTGTACCCGCTAAACTTGCCGGTGCCACAAACCTGGAAACAACGGGGGGATGCGGGAAGCAGGCCAGGAAGAGGACGAGGAGGGAGCCCAGGGTGCCAGCCATGAGGAAGTCAGCACAGGGCAAGGTCATGGATGGTGTCCGCAGGAGCTTAGAATCTCCCCATCACACAGGAACTCAAGATCTTCCTAGCATGGTCCTCGTCAAGAGAGATTTGTTGAGTGGCTTCTAAACTGGCAGCCATACATGCTGGTGTGATATCAAGGGGAACAAAGGAATCTGTGGAGCTCTCAGGAACCAATGTCACCAAGTAGAGATTCTAGGAGAGCAAGGCTCTCGCAGGAGCAACTGACTCAGACCCTACCACCAGGCAGAGATTTTAGCAGAGCATGGCTCTCGCAGGAGAAACTGACCTCATGACGCCACAGGCTCACGGCTTCCTGTCCTGCCCTGCACCTGCCCGGTGCAGACAATCCAAGTGAGACTTCATTCTTGGAGCATTACTCTCCCTTACTATGGAGGTGTGCTGCCCCAGTGTCTTTCCTGAAATTTAAATGAGGCTTTTTAAATCAAGAGCTGCTTTTTAGCTTTGGTGCAGCATAATAAAGCCCTAATCTTGATGGCTAATCACCATATGTCTTTAAACACAGACACGTCCTCGGGTTTGTGGATTTCGGTATTTTGCGGCTTGTCCCTGCCCTTGTCTGCCAGGCTGACATCCTCTCTACGTCTTCAGCCAGCTCATGCTCCCTCCCCAGCCACTCTTCTCATCATTTAAACACCAAGTCTCAGCGACTACTCCATACCCAGCAGCATCCTGGACACTGAGGCGACTGAGAAACAGGTTTACACAGATCCTGCCCCCAGGATCTTCTAAATTAATTGAGTCATGATTGTAACACGAACTAGAGGAACAGACTACCTGATGGGAAGAACTGACTCATTGGAAAAGACACTGACGCTGGGAAAGATTGAGGGCAGGAGGAGAATCTAATCTCTAGTAAGTAAAGGAATTCAGGGCCATATTCCAAAGTTTCTTAAGGAGTCAGAAATTGTACCAGAGAAATGACAGGATACTCGGAATTCCACTCCTTCCAACAGCTAAAGATTGAAAGGCATTCTGGTCAGTGTGGTTAACTGTACCTTGTGAGGGCAGGAGGCATCTGACATGAAGAGGCAGGGCCTGAGCCAGAAGGGAATATCAACATAAAATACAGCATGTGACCCCTCGGAAGACAAAGGCCATCAGGCAGGTGACGGGGTTTCAGCTTGTCCACGAGCAATGCCCGTGGTTTTCAGGAGAGGGAACTCAGGGAAGAGGAAGTGAGTGATCTCAAATTCGAGAGACCATGGGAAAAGAAAAATGTGAGCCTTCTGAGTAGACACAGAATCTCGGCTTCAACATCACAAAAAAGCAAACACACTACTGGCCAATTATCTGAAGAGACTCCTTTATTACAGCAAACACCTCATCACCAACAGAAAGCACCTGAACAAACGCTGATCTGGTGAAAACATCAGTGTAACCTGCCCCACGGGCAGCTGGCCGCTACCCCACAAGCTGGGGCTGGACCAAGAGATGCAAGGCCTGAACACCAAACTCAGGAAGGGGAGGCTTTGCAGGCCTAGGGAGGAGGCACCCCTCTCTAACCAGTGGTGGGGGAACAGCACAGTGAGAGTGGGCTCCAGCATCTTTTCTCTGTCTGACGTATTCATCCTCCTGGGCATGTTTTCCAGATACACAGCATTCTAGATTTTATGTTTAAAATAACCAGACACTGGGGACTTCTCTGGTGATCCATAGTTAAGACTCTGTGCTTCCAATGCAGGGGGCGTGGGTTCAATCCCTGGACGGGGAACCAAGATCCCACATGCCATGTGACCTGGCTAAATAAATAAACAAAATTTGAAAAAGTAAAATAGCCAGACGTGACAGCTGTATCGAAGCAAATTCTCAGGGGAACTTTTTTAAAAAATACAATAAGTTTGCTTCATTAAATTATCCAGATATTTCCAGTTCATCTCAATGAATTGGCTAAACATCCTTTTAGATTGTTTACTACTGAAATTATGGTTCTTTACTAAAGGGCAGTAGCTTGTGATTAGAAAAAAAAAGGGGGGGTGGGAATTGAGCTGCTGTTTCTCCAATGATCTGACTTTGAAATAGCCTCAATTGATAGTATTCTAAAGGTGTCGTATTCATGTAGGTATCAGGCCCTTGAAACTGTACCACAAGCTGAGCAAAAGCTCTGAGGAGAACAGAGGAGGGGCGGGGTGTACCCCAGCCCCAACTCCTGGGACTGCAGGTACCAGGCTGGCAGTGAGGTGCAGTCAGAAGGCAGACAGACCCCTCCTCAGGTCCTGGTGGGCTGCCCTTGAGGGTGCTGGGGGCAGGGGAGGAAGCAGAGCTGAAACAGTGCTTTCCCTGCCTTGGCCCGGGCCCCAGCAAGTGCTCCCCTCCCTGGAGTCACAGCCCTGTTCCCCAGGAGGTACTGTGCAGTGTGTCCAGCAGTACACACAGGGTGAGTGTTTATCACGAAGGACACAGCTCCCCACTCCAGTACTCTTGCCTGCAAAAGCCCATGGACAGAGGAGCCTGGTGGACTCTAGTCCATGGGGTCTCAAAGAGTTGGACACGACTTAGTGACTAAACAACACCAGCAGGTAGGGAACTATTAATACGAATCTCAAATGACTGATGCAGTGTTTCCTAGTGTACGACTCTCTGGATACCTAGACGTATGCAGACTTCTGGAATTATTTTCCCATTTTTATACAGAAAACTGACCTAGCTAAGGTGAGCCACAGGGCGCCACCCAGAGGCAACAAGGTCACTCTCCTGCTCTGTCTTCTGTGGGAAGGAAGAACCCCCTGCATTAGGTGGAAAGCAA
>SJYX01018320.1:83055-94191 GCA_006410675.1 Oreotragus oreotragus | reverse complement strand
GGCTTCAACATCACAAAAAAGCAAACACACTACTGGCCAATTATCTGAAGAGACTCCTTTATTACAGCAAACACCTCATCACCAACAGAAAGCACCTGAACAAACGCTGATCTGGTGAAAACATCAGTGTAACCTGCCCCACGGGCAGCTGGCCGCTACCCCACAAGCTGGGGCTGGACCAAGAGATGCAAGGCCTGAACACCAAACTCAGGAAGGGGAGGCTTTGCAGGCCTAGGGAGGAGGCACCCCTCTCTAACCAGTGGTGGGGGAACAGCACAGTGAGAGTGGGCTCCAGCATCTTTTCTCTGTCTGACGTATTCATCCTCCTGGGCATGTTTTCCAGATACACAGCATTCTAGATTTTATGTTTAAAATAACCAGACACTGGGGACTTCTCTGGTGATCCATAGTTAAGACTCTGTGCTTCCAATGCAGGGGGCGTGGGTTCAATCCCTGGACGGGGAACGAAGATCCCACATGCCATGTGACCTGGCTAAATAAATAAACAAAATTTGAAAAAGTAAAATAGCCAGACGTGACAGCTGTATCAAAGCAAATTCTCAGGGGAACTTTTTTAAAAAATACAATAAGTTTGCTTCATTAAATTATCCAGATATTTCCAGTTCATCTCAATGAATTGGCTAAACATCCTTTTAGATTGTTTACTACTGAAATTATGGTTCTTTACTAAAGGGCAGTAGCTTGTGATTAGAAAAAAAAAGGGGGGGTGGGAATTGAGCTGCTGTTTCTCCAATGATCTGACTTTGAAATAGCCTCAATTGATAGTATTCTAAAGGTGTCGTATTCATGTAGGTATCAGGCCCTTGAAACTGTACCACAAGCTGAGCAAAAGCTCTGAGGAGAACAGAGGAGGGGCGGGGTGTACCCCAGCCCCAACTCCTGGGACTGCAGGTACCAGGCTGGCAGTGAGGTGCAGTCAGAAGGCAGACAGACCCCTCCTCAGGTCCTGGTGGGCTGCCCTTGAGGGTGCTGGGGGCAGGGGAGGAAGCAGAGCTGAAACAGTGCTTTCCCTGCCTTGGCCCAGGGCCCAGCAAGTGCTCCCCTCCCTGGAGTCACAGCCCTGTTCCCCAGGAGGTACTGTGCAGTGTGTCCAGCAGTACACACAGGGTGAGTGTTTATCACGAAGGACACAGCTCCCCACTCCAGTACTCTTGCCTGCAAAAGCCCATGGACAGAGGAGCCTGGTGGACTCTAGTCCATGGGGTCTCAAAGAGTTGGACACGACTTAGTGACTAAACAACACCAGCAGGTAGGGAACTATTAATACGAATCTCAAATGACTGATGCAGTGTTTCCTAGTGTACGACTCTCTGGATACCTAGACGTATGCAGACTTCTGGAATTATTTTCCCATTTTTATACAGAAAACTGACCTAGCTAAGGTGAGCCACAGGGCGCCACCCAGAGGCAACAAGGTCACTCTCCTGCTCTGTCTTCTGTGGGAAGGAAGAACCCCCTGCATTAGGTGGAAAGCAATACAGCAAAGCAGAGTTTAGGGTTGTGCTCTGAACTTAGAAGAATTAATATTCAACAGAATCTCGGAAAATCGCTCTGATTGTTACAGCCCATCTCTAAAGGCACATAACTCCAGCCATGCTTAGTCTGAAGGCTTCCCTGCTCAACCTCAGATCAATTCCTTTGGGGTATCTCAATTCATCCACATAATTTATGTTTTTCTCATTTTTCATTTAAACGCTGACTTGCTTGGTCAGTGGAGTGAGTTAAATAAAAAGGCATAAGCCTTTTACAACATTATCCCCACTCCATTCTTCTCATGTAAGTCTTCCTTATTTAAGATAGAAGCCAGCATTCCAACCAAAGAGAGAAACAAACAAAATACATTGGCTGATTTTCTGTTGAGGAATACATGAGTGTTATTCTGAAACCATCTTTTGTTAACCAGGTATTTTATAAAGCCTGTAAAACCTTCTACCTCTGAAACACAGAAACCAAATCTTAGAAAGGAAACCATCCTGCAGATATACGATTTTAGGTTTTTAGCTGAGCACAGAGGCACATCTCCCACGGAGCAGGGCAGCAACAATTGAGTGTCTCCACAGGTTAATCTAGGGAGAAGGAGATGCCAACTTCCCAGTTCTCATGAAGATGCTGCCTGCTGCCCAAAGACATCGCTGGGCAGAAAATGGATAGAAGCTGCCAGTTCCAAGCGAGAAGTCAGCCCTCCTAAAAATAACTCTAAGACGGGCGCCAAAAAAACTGTATCGGCAACAGCATCCAAAAGTGATTTTGAAGACTGCAACTTTGCCTGAGTCTGTTAAATCTTAGGAGCTCTGTACCTGATAACCACATTGCTTGTTTTTCTCTTTCTTTTTATTTTTTCCTGTTTTTTTTTTCTTTCCCTTTCTTTCTTTCTCCCTCCCTCCACTCCTTACTCCTTTCCTCCTTCCTTCCTTTTCAAGCAACCGTGCAGTCTCTGATCTCTGAAATAGCTCCATGAAGATTTGGGCTTCTGTAACCACATGTCCCACATGGAAGAAAATAATTTCATTTAGCTAATCCATGTAAACAGTGGCAGTGAAGCCAATTTTCTCTTTTAAGAGCTTGTCAAACAGTAAAATTACTTTGGGACATTCAAGATAGGCTCCTCTGAAAATAATTTCTGAAATTATTTTCCCTATGCTTGCTTTAAAGGAAATGTTGGGCACTGATTCCAAGAGAGGATCAGGATAAATTACAACATACTTATTTTTTTTCTAATCAAAGCCTAAGGTAAGCCTGCAGCTGAACAGGAAGCAGTGAGTAGTTAATGATGACTACACATCTCTGCCTTTCCTCTCACGTCTCCCTGCATGTCATCAGGGGACATGATCTAAGTCAGCTCCCTTAACCTTTAAGAGAATGTGGAATATACCCTTTACAAAGTTACCCCTTTGGGGATATTCCAACACTGCCCAGGCTGAATTACAGAGAAGCCAAAGTCTTCTACGAGCGAGACAAGGTCACCAGAAGACTGATCCCTTTATTGTGTCTTTATTGTGATAGCAAAGAATTAATGAAAACTAATAAGAAAAGGCACAACTTATAAGATCAAGGATCAAATAATTTTCTGATTCTTGTAATTTTTTCTAATAATTTTTCCTTGCTTATCCTTATATTTTCTGGAGAAAGAATGGCAATCCACTTTAGTATTCTTGCCTGGAGAATTCCATGGACAGAGGAGCCTAGCAGGCCTTGGGGTGGCAAAGAGTCCATGGGGTCAGAAAGAGTCAGACACGACTGAGTGACTAACACTATCCTTACATTTAATTTAAAAACAAACATACCTTTATAAGAGTAAACCGTTTCTTTAAATTAAACAAACAAAGAAAAATACCCTATTCAGTATTCTTGCCTGGAGAATCCCATAGACAGAGGAGCCTGGCAGGCTACAGTTCATACGGTCAAAAAGAGTCGCACATGATGGAAGGGACCAAGCGCAAAGAAGTGAAATGAGGTAAAATTAAGGTAAAATGGAGTCATTTCCAAGGCAAACCATTCAATATCATGGTAATCCAAGTCTATGCCCCAACCAGTAACGCTGAAGAAGCTGAAGCTGAAAGGTTCTATGAAGACCTACAAGACCTTTTAGGACTAACACCCCAAAAAATGTCCTTTTCATTATAGGGGACTGGAATGCAAAAGTAGGATGTCAAGAAACACCTGGAGTAACAAGCAAATTTGGCCTTGGAATGCGGAATGAAGCAGGGCAAAGACTAAGAGTTTTGCCAAGAAAATGCACTGGTCATAGCAAACACCCTCTTCCAGCAACACAAGAGAAGACTCTACACATGGACATCACCAGATGGTCAACACCAAAATCAGATTGATTATATTCTTTGCAGCCAAAGATGGAGAAGCTCTATACAGTCAACAAAAACAAGACCAGAAGCTGACTGTGGCTCAGATCATGAACTCCTTATTTCCAAATTCAGACTTAAATTGAAGAAAGTAGGGAAAACCGCTAGACCATTCAGGTATGACCTAAATCAAATCCCTTATGATTATACAGTGGAAGTGAGAAATAGATTTAAGGGCCTAGATCTGATAGACAGAGTTCCTGATGAACTATGGAATGAGGTTCGTGACATTGTACAGGAGACAGGGATCAAGACCATCCCCATGGAAAAGAAATGCAAAAAAGCAAAATGGCTGTCTGGAGAAGCCTTACAAATAGCACTGAAAAGAAGAGAGGCGAAAAGCAAAGGAGAAAAGAAAAGATATAAGCATCTGAATGCAGAGTTCCAAAGAATAGCAAGAAGAGATAAGAAAGCCTTCTTCAGCAATCAATGCAAAGAGATAGAGGAAAACAACAGAATGGGAAAGACTAGAGATCTCTTCAAGAGAATTGGAGATACCAAGGGAACATTTCATGCAAAGATGGGCTCGATAAAGGATAGAAATGGTATGGACCTAACAGAAGCAGAAGATATTAAGAAGAGGTGGCAAGAATACACAGAAGAACTGTACAGAAAAGATCTTCACGACCCAGATAATCATGAGGATGTGATCACTAATCTAGAGCCAGACATCTTGGAATGTGAAGTCAAGTGGGCCTTAGAAAGCATCACTAAGAACAAAGCTAGTGGAGGTGATGGAATTCCAGTTGAGCTGTTTCAAATCCTGGAAGATGATGCTGTGAAAGTGCTGCACTCAATATGCCAGCAAATTTGGAAAACTCAGCAGTGGCCACAGGACTGGAAAAGGTCAGTTTTCATTCCAATTCCAAAGAAAGGCAATGCCAAAGAATGCTCAAACTACCGCACAATTGCACTCATCTCACACGCTAGTAAAGTAATGCTCAAAATTCTCCAAGCCAGGCTTCAGCAATATGTGAACCGTGAACTCCCTGATGTTCAAGCTGGTTTTAGAACAGGCAGAGGAACCAGAGATCAAATTGCCAACATCCGCTGGATCATGGAAAAAGCAAGAGAGTTCCAGAAAAACATCTATTTCTGCTTTATTGACTATGCCAAAGCCTTTGACTGTGTGGATCACAATAAACTGTGGAAAATTCTGAAAGAGATGGGAATACCAGACCACCTAACCTGCCTCTTGAGAAATCTGTATGCAGGTCAGGAAGCAACAGTTAGAACTGGACATGGAACAACAGACTGGTTCCAAATAGGAAAAGGAGTACGTCAAGGCTGTATATTGTCTCCCTGCTTATTTAACTTATATGCAGAGTACATCATGAGAAACGCTGGACTGGAAGAAACACAAGCTGGAATCAAGATTGCCGGGAGAAATATCAATAACCTCAGATATGCTGATGACACCACCCTTATGGCAGAAAGTGAGGAGGAGCTAAAAAGCCTCTTGATGAAAGTGAAGGAGGAGAGCGAAAAAGTTGGCTTAAAGCTCAACATTCAGAAAACGAAGATCATGGCATCCGGTCCCATCACTTCATGGGAAATAGATGGGGAAACAGTGGAAACAGTGTCAGACTTTATTTTTTTGGGCTCCAAAATCACTGCAGATGGTGACTGCAGCCATGAAATTAAAAGACGCTTACTCCTTGGAAGAAAAGTTATGACCAACCTGGATAGTATATTCAAAAGCAGAGACATTACTTTGCCGACTAAGGTCCGCCTAGTCAAGGCTATGGTTTTTCCTGTGGTCATGTATGGATGTGAAAGTTGGACTGTGAAGAAAGCTGAGTGCCAAAGAATTGATGCTTTTGAACTGTGGTGTTGGAGAAGACTCTTGAGAGTCCCTTTGACTGCAAGGAGATCCAACCAGTCCATTCTGAAGGAGATCAGCCCTGGGATTTCTTTAGAGGGAATGATGCTGAAGCTGAAACTCCAGTACTTTGGCCACCTCATGCGAAGAGTTGACTCATTGGAAAAGACTCTGATGCTGGGAGGGATTGGGGGCAGGAGGAGAAGGGGACGACCGAGGATGAGATGGCTGGATGGCATCACGGACTCGATGGACATGAGTCTGAGTGAACTCCTGGAGTTCGTGATGGACAGGGAGGCCTGGCGTGCTGTGATTCATGGGTCGCAAAGAGTCGGACATGACTGAGCGACTGAACTGACTGATCCAACTTGACAAGTGTCCTTATAAGAAGAGATCAGGATACAGAGAGTAGGAATGTCCGCACAGAAGGATGACCACATGAGGACATGGAGAAAAGGCATTCACCTGCAAACAGAGACACTCAGGAGGAACCAAACCCACCAACACCTTGACCGTGGACTTCCAGCCTCTAGAACTGCAAGCAGAGAACACAATTTTGTTGTTTAAGCACCCCGTCTGAGGTCCTTGTTATGGCAGCCTTGGCAAGGCAGATTTACTAGAAATCTGAGAAACCTACAAGACAATCCTATAGAACCATCCAGAAGGAGGGAGGGCAGATGAGTGTGAAGTAGGGACGAATAAGTGGAAGAGAGATACACAGGTTAGGACAGTTCAGAATTTCCCGGACAGTTATAGCCACAAGAATGAATAATACCATCAAGAGTGATGGTCAGTTTGATGAGCCATCTTGGCCAGGCTACAGTCTTCAGATACTCAAATACTCACCAAGATGCTACTCTGAAGGTGTTTTGTAGATGTGGTTAAAGTCCGTTATCAGTTGATTGTAAACAAAGGAGATGAATCTAGAGTGCCTGGGTGGGCCTGGTCTAATCAGTCGAAGTATCTCAACTACAGGGCATACAGCTTCCCTGAGAAAGAAGAGATTCCACCTCAGAAGCGTGTTCTGCCTCTCCTGACGCCTATCCTCAGGGCTACAGACCTGACTGGCCAGCCCCACAATCACTTAAGCCAAGTCTTTGCAGTAAACCCCTCCACACACACATATCCCCTACTGGTTCTGCTTTTCTGGTTGAATCCTCACTCATATGAAGAGAGTGCAAAGAAAGCTAAGAAGGCTCAGGAAAAGATGATTATTTAGGACACGTCAGGGAAGAGGAGCCTGTGATGGAGACTGACGAGAAACCCAGTCAAGGAAGTCAAGGAGAAGGTGAGATTGGTCCAGCATGTTGAATCCCCGTGGACTTTGAGGGACAGCCAGCCTGAGACATCACCTGGGACGTGAGACCTACAGGTCCAAGAGAGGAGCACCAGGGAGGAAACTCAAGTGCCCTGACTGAGGAACAGATGGATGACAGCAAAGCGATGGGCAGGGGTTATTCTTTCAAGAGGTTTACCCAAGACAGATAGAGGGAAGAAAGGACGTTAGCTAAGGGAACATAATCTGTTAAATGGGTGTGGGGAGACATACCCATGGGCTTTCCAGATGGCTCCAGTGGTAAAGAATCCTCCTCCTGCCAAAGCAGGAGACACAAGAGATGCAAGTTCGATCCCTGGGTTGGGAAGATCCCCTGGAGAAGGAAATGGCAACCCACTCCAGTATTCTTGCCTGGAGAATCCCATGGACAGAGGAGTCTGTCTGGCTACAGTCCATGGGGTCACAAGAGTTGGACACAACTTAGCAACTAAGCCACCAACCAGCACGCAGCTTTACCAGCCTGGCATATATTAGGTGTTCATTAAATGTTAATCATTTTCACCAAGAGAAGAGACAGCCACATGTGTTGGAAGTTGTGGTTAGGGTGGGAAAAGGAATATAAGGTATCAGAGATGGCGCTGCCTGGCAATGTCCCAGGCATGGGCTGGGTGGGCATCATAGCATTCACTGCAGGTGACCTGCACAGGAGAGGTGAAGAGAACACGGGGTTAGGACCCTGAGGATCACCATGGGCACCCCACGGTGTTGGTGGGACCCAAGAACATGAATCAAGGGCTGAGGTAAGACCTTCCTGAGCCAGGACCACAAACCTCTATACCTGGAGAGAGGGAGGCTGCAGTGCTTAAATTTTAAGATGTTCACAGTGAAAAGCTGCAGAACCCTATTGGGCAACTATAGTAGTTGCTACACATTAGAGGAAAATCCTTGAAACATTAGATGATCTTCAGAAGATACTGGATGACATTCCAGGTGCTCAAGGGAAAAAAGCCATTGGTAAGGCAGGTCTACAAGCAATCGATGCTTCTTCTACAACCCTCACGTCCTCCCAGGTCTGAGATGGCCATCCCAGACCTGCGCCTGCCCCGCCATCCGAGCGTCTAAATTCCATCTCTAGGATGATTTCCTAGATGACTCAACCAGGACCCTTTGGCATGTTCAATAGTTTAAAATAACATCCTTTTCAAAAGTGATCCTCAGTCTTTTCAGGTGACACTGCTCAGCCAAGGTCAATCACAAAAGCTGCACTTGAACTCCACCCTCTTGTTCTGCTCTGAGTTCTGATGAGCACACGGCATCTGATGCCTGGCTCCAACCTTTAGTCCTTTCTTCTCCTTAGCAAAATAAACCCATCCATCAAGTTTTCTTCTGAGGTTTTGTTTTCCAATTCTCTGGCCCTGTATCAGTCTAAACAAATTCTAAATGCTTCTTAATGCTCTTTGCTATAGATTTAAGCCAACTATTGTTTCGATATTTGGCTTTCCAAGACGATAATAGAACTCTTCATTCCCCATTTACTATCAAATGGAGTGGGCAGATGCATAATATTATTACATAAACTCTATAACTCTTTTTGTATTTTTAGCTGAATTTATCCCCTTTTCACAAACTTTAGTCTTGGATGTCTTTGAGATAGACATATTTAGCTTATATTTATATTTTTTTGTATTTATCTTGAAAATTCTAGTCAATCTACAGTGATTCTTCTTTCTTTCTGACATGTCTAATGCTCCCCATGGAGTTATCTTTTCACGTATTTTAGGATTCTTTTTTCTTTTTAATTCTAGACTGCAGGGCTATACAAAGAGTTGTAGAGCAACTTAAAAAGCTCTCTCAAACTCAAAACTTCAAGTTCTCTTTCAAGTGACAATAAGATGTGTCTGTTTCACTCAAGCACTTAAGTATGATGGAGCAGGAACAGAGTGGGTTTGCTCCTGGCATCCCCTTTCTCTGTAACAATATTTTATTATAAAACAATGGCCTCTGTAGCAAAGATCTCCTAGAAATTTTAATTATAGTTTAGAGTACAGCTGTCCTTTCTTTTCTCTTGGTTACTATAATCTTCTCTCTAATGGAGAGTAGCCCTGCAATTACTAATGATTTGGAAGAACAATTTGCTTGTAAAATATTACTTCTGTAGCCTGTACTCATCACTGATAGAAGTCCAGTGGAAGGCAATAAGCAATTGTGGAAAGCAAGGTCACCAAGCTAGAGACACTAATGGTAGGTGAAAAGAGCTTTATAATATGTATTTGCAGGCTTAAAAGATGGTTTTCAGTTCTGTAGCACAGATGAGGATAAAAGTGGTGACATTCCCAAGTCAGAGAGAGAGAGAAAGGAAACAGGTATTTGAAAGATTCATGCTACTGCAGATATTGTCTTTAAAGTTCATAATCAATAAAGAGCATGTTTCAAAACTAAAGTCAAGCAGAGTGACTTGCATCCTTCCTTTATTCACAGGAACGTCTCATCTTCGTATTCACTCTCAAATGTGCAGCTGAAAATCATGAAGTCTCCCAGAAAGGGAAATTTCTCAAAGGGTATCCAGACAACGGTAGGATTTCTGTTTTTTTCTTGTCTCCTTTGTTATGAGAGGCCAAAATACAAATCACTTCGCTTTCTAGAAAATCAGCACATATGCAGATATTTAGGTATTTATTATTGGAAGCTGACTTCAATGCACCCACAAAAGAACAATAAAAAAAAAGTTCCAGTTCCCACGGTAGGAGATAAAAAGCAAAACAATTTTTGGAAACCTCCAGCACCCGTACTTTAAGAGACAAATACTAGATGGTTTAGGTACCAAAGTGACCGGCATTCTAAATAAATAAGATGGCATGTCAGTACTACAAGGCTCACATGTGGATACCTAAACAGTATACTGGATTTGCTTCATAAACCATAACACCATTCTGATGAGTCACAGGAAATCCTGAATTCTCTTCAGGGCATTGAGTGGGCATGAATTGTATCTAAAGAAATATTTGCAAGGGCAAAACAAAGTGCTCCAAACTGGTGCAGGCAATCAGGCAAAAGGCCAGGCAGTTGGACTAGTTTCCTTCCCAGGAGACACTGACTTTGTCTCTTGCAGGGACACCCCATTATCTCCATCCGAAAGGCCTTCTGCAGGGATTTGGGGCGCAGGGGAGGGTCACTCTTAAACCTTCAAGTCACCTCTGGTCGCTTGGATTCGTCCTGTGCGAACCTCGCATTCCCACACCAAAATGTCTCCCAGGAAATCTCACTTCGAAGAGGCCGCCCCCTGAACCTCTCCGGAGCCGGGACGGAATGGGGTCCCCACTACCCGGCTGGCGTCCCTCCGCGCATCCTGGTAACCAGCCCGACCCTCCGGCTGCGGCCACTGTAGCGCCGGGACCCCGCGCTCACCGGATGATCACGAACATGACCAGCGAGTTGCCCACCAAGCCCACGACGAACACCACGGAGTAGACGGCCGTGATGATGACCAGGATGACCGGGGAGATGTGAGCCGGCTCCAGCAGCACGTCCTCCGAGCCGGCGCTGCTGTTACCGTCCGGCTCTGCCCAGCCCGGGAACCAGCCGCTGCCGTTGGGGGGCAGGCAGGTGCTCGGGGAGCAGGTGGGGCCCGGCTCACCGCGGAAGATCTGGACTGGGGGCTCCATGTCCGGCGGCTGCGGCAGCAGGACAAGGACAGGCGGCACCTGCGGGGGCAAGAGAACCGGCTGGACCCGGGAAGCGAACTTTCGCCGCGTCCGAGCCAGCGCGC
Organism: Oreotragus oreotragus; assembly: GCA_006410675.1. Lineage (NCBI taxonomy): Eukaryota > Metazoa > Chordata > Mammalia > Artiodactyla > Bovidae > Oreotragus > Oreotragus oreotragus. Next base: position 83,449 of record SJYX01018320.1, on the reverse strand, counting down.
GAGCGCGGCGGTGCAGGGGCCTGGGACCCGCCGATACCCACCCCGGCCGGAAGACCCCGGGAAGGCACAGGGGCGCGGACCTCTCTCTGGGTGCCACCCCGGCCAGCAGACGCGCCGCGGGTACCAGGTGGGGCGGAGAGCGCGCCGTCCTTTCCCTGGTGCCTGAAATCCCCCACCCTTTCCTAGGCACGGCTGCCGGGAGGAACTGTCCCCAGTCTGCGGCCCGGAGACCCCAGGGACAAGAGACCCCTGGAGCGCAGAGCCCTCGCTGCCAAGGACCGCGCTTCGAAACCCCAAGGCTCACCTCCGGATCGAGAGATGCGCGGAGAGGAACAGCGATGCTGGACCGCGCGGAACCCAGCGTTCCCGAAGCCCACTCAGCGGGCGGCTTGCC
>SJYX01018320.1:19276-70635 GCA_006410675.1 Oreotragus oreotragus | reverse complement strand
TTGACTCATTGGAAAAGACTCTGATGCTGGGAGGGATTGGGAGCAGGAGAAGGGGACGACAGAGGATGAGATGGCTGGATGGCATCACTGACTTGATGGACGTGAGTCTGAGTGAACTCCAGGAGTTGGTGATGAACAGGGAGGCCTGGTGTGCTGCGATTCATGGGGTCGCAAAGAGTCAGACACGACTGAGTGACTGAACTGAACTGAACTGAATCACATTTTTGGGCTTATGAGACAAAAGTGAGTTGCTATAAGCTTAAAGCAATGTCGTTAATCTAAGAAAGAAGGAAAAAGGGAAGAAAGAGCGAAATAAAGAGGGAAGGAGGAAGGAAGAAAGAGAATATATTGAAACATATAAAATTATGCTTATACCAAAAATATCACCATTTTTCAAAAAATATTAGAGCACTGTTCCTTTTATACTTTCATTCAGAAACTTCCCTGCACAAAGAAATCGTGATTTTTTTTAAATTCAAATGTCCTTTCAGTATTTGGAAATAGTTTGACAGTGTCTTTATTTTGTACCTATATGTTCGTGAATTTCATTGCTGTTGTTTTTGTTGGCCACACGGCATGTGGGAGCTTAGTTCCAGTTCCCCAACCAGGGACTGAACCCACGCCCCTGCATTGGAAGTGTGGAGTCTTAACCACTGGTTTTCCCAGGAAGTCCCTGTACTTATTTATAATGAAAGGCTGACTACATCACTTTAGAATCACTGCTCTTTTCTCTGAGCCCTTTGTGGATATTGTCGTATCACTACTGCTTTCTGGGCTCCAGTGTCTGTAAATCACATCAGCGGATGGTCCAAGTATCACTGCTTTGCAGACATCTGTTTTTGCTTTCTGCCTGCTTTCTAAGATCTTTGTCTTTGCTCTTTCAGTTCTTTAACTACAATTATCAATTGCACAATTGATATAACAGCTATAATTACTCAGCAGGCTGCTTTCCCCCCCAAATCCTGCTGAGAATATTGTGTTTCTCTTTAATTCAAATGTCCTTTCAGTATTTGGAAATAGTTTGACAGTGTCTTTATTTTGTACCTATATGTTCGTGAATTTCATTGCTGTTGTTTTTGTTGGCCACACGGCATGTGGGAGCTTAGTTCCAGTTCCCCAACCAGGGACTGAACCCACGCCCCTGCATTGGAAGTGTGGAGTCTTAACCACTGGTTTTCCCAGGAAGTCCCTGTACTTATTTATAATGAAAGGCTGACTACATCACTTTAGAGTCACTGCTCTTTTCTCTGAGCCCTTTGTGGATATTGTCGTATCACTACTGCTTTCTGGGCTCCAGTGTCTGTAAATCACATCAGCGGATGGTCCAAGTATCACTGCTTTGCAGACATCTGTTTTTGCTTTCTGCCTGCTTTCTAAGATCTTTGTCTTTGCTCTTTCAGTTCTTTAACTACAATTATCAATTGCACAATTGATATAACAGCTATAATTACTCAGCAGGCTGCTTTCCCCCCCAAATCCTGCTGAGAATATTGTGTTTCTCTTGACTACGAGTCTGTATGTCTTTCAACAATTTTTTAACTTCTCAGTCATTCTTTCCTGAAATATTCCATCTTCCCTTTCTGTGTTCATTCCTTCTCAAACATAGAGTGTCTCTTAGACCCCCCATTCTCCAAGTCTCTTAACCTCTCCATCACATTTTCCTCATCTCTTTGTGCTATATTATAGGTACTTTCAAGTCACTTTTCTCATTTACTAATTTCCTCTAAGATGTGTCCAATCTGCTCTTTGAATGATCCACTGAGCATTTAATGTCAAGAATTACTTTTATCTATTTTGCAAGCTTCTATTACATCATAGGGCTTCCCTGGTGGCTCAGGCAGTAAAGAATATGCCCACAATGCAGAATACCCAGGTTCTATCCCTGGACTGGGAAGATCTCCTGGAGAAGGGAATGGCTACCCACCGCAGTATTCTTGCCTAGAGAAGTCCATGGACAGAGGAACTTGGCAGGCTTCAGTCCATGGGGTCGCAAGGAGTCAGACACAACAGAAGCAACTTAGCACGCATGCTGTATAAACATTTTTCTTTCTGGATTTGCCTGGAAATTCTTGGCATTTTAGCTGCTCTCAACTCTGTTCCACTGCCAGTTGACTGTTGTTTGTAACTGCAGTTTCAAAATTAGCAGGTAAAAAAAAATTAGCAGGTAATACACCATTTTTTCAAAGTAACCAGAAACTGACAAGGATGTTAAATTCAAATCTACTGCTGATTCTTTCAGGGCCATTCATCTTGGCATTTAACACCACCTGCCTATGCAGGAAATTAAGTATTGTCCTTTCCTCGACTATAAATGTTTTATTTTAATGGTGATATAAATTGAGTGATTGCAGAGAAATAATAAATTACAAAGAAAAGAAAAATGGGCCTGAATGTGTGGCTTTTTGTGACTACCTGGCTTTTTTCAACCAAGTGTGATGAAGTGGAGGATTAATGTGATGAAGCAAAAATGTGATGCTTTTTATTAATATGCAATCAGTCTCGAGCTCTTGGGTTTCTGAGACATTTCTTTTTTCTTTGATGGAAATAAACAGATTATACAATGTATGACTTTGAATAGCCATTTTATTTTGCTTTCATTAATCTGGTTGGTGTCAAACAAAAGTTAGAAAATGCTTTAGCTTTTGCTTTTCCTTGGCCTTTCATATTTCATGTAGAGCACTGCTGACACATTTTATAGTGATGAATATCGTGTTATGTGAATGTGGCTCTGGACTAAAGCAACAGCGTAAACTACTTGGGTTTTTGGACAATGCAAACATGAAGGGAGCTTGTTGACAAGCAGATACCGGGTTTGCTACTGTAGAGCTCTAATATTCCGAGATAATCAGTTTCATTAAAGGATAACACAAGGGAACAAGGTCAGAACTAGGTAAAATTCCAATGTGAATTGTGAATTCCCTTTCCCGTGTGCGCCCCTCTTCATGATCACGGCTGCACAGACACCTGCTTCTTGCTGTCCCCCTGCCCAAGGTGGCTCAGGGTGTCCTAAATTTGGTCTCTTTCTTCTACCCAATTTCCCTACTCTCTTCCTCAGTCCACCCATTTTGCTCTCCAAGCACTCAGTCAAGACTCATCTCAAAAGGAAGATGGCTCTCCAAACCTACAGGATATCATTCGATGGGCACCTGCTTTCCTTTATGTATTTATTTTGGCTGCACAATGTGGCTTGCAGGACCTTATTTCTGCAACCAGGGATTGAACCCGGGGCCCCCTCAGTGAAAGCATGGAATCCTCACCACTGGATCACCAGGAAATTCAGCACCTGCTTCAAATCTTGACTTGTCATAATAAAGAGCACCTTATTGTTTGGACTCCATTCTTGTTAGTTTGTGTAGGTGTTTCAGACTTGAAGGATCCCCTGGGAAAATCCACAGACCTCTGAGATGGTAACAACAGCTAACATCACCAGCACTTTAAGCATGATCAGAGCTGAGCAAGGCTATGTAAGGGTGCACTGAAGAGATACTTGAGCAGAGACTGGCACTGCAGCCACCCACTGGGTACCTCAAGCCCATAATGTGTACATGGATGCGTGACCCCTGGCAGGTACCCTAGGCACCAAGTGGAATTGGAGACCGACCACATGAAAGCACAGGTGCCTAAGCCAGGCTTGATCAGCTTCACAGTGTGCTGTGGGACTTTGTTCTTGAGGTTCTTAGATGACGAGCAAATCAATCTCATAACAAATGACAGCTGATGTGTGAAAAAGTGAAAGTGCTAGCTGCTCAGTCAAGTCCAACCCTTTGTGACCCCATAGACGGTAGCCCACCTGGTTCCTCTGTCCATGGAATTCTCAAGGCAAGAATACTGGAGTGGGTCGCCATTCCCTTCTCCAGGGGATCTTCCTGACCAGGGATTGAACCCTCATCTCCTGCATTACAGATAGATTTTTAACCATCTGTGCCACCAGGAAAGCCCCAAAATCACTTCCAAAAAAGCCATCTGTCTTCCATGCACCTCTGCTCAGTAGATTTGCCCTCTCTCAGATCCCCGGCTTAGATCCTTGCTCTCCACCTACTCACAAGTTTTCATACATGGACATGCTCTCCAGTGAATGGACGCAACTGTTAAATAAACCTTTTCCCATTTGAGCATGTGTGAGAAACAAGTACTTTATCCAAGTCTCTGTGCAGTGTGTGTTTTAAGTGCCTTACTAACTTTTATAATACAGCAACTACAAAGCTTTGACACTTGAAAGCAACCAGACCTCCCCTGGTTGAGTTAACAAGAACTAAGACTTTGACCTTCCTTTGAGATAATGAGGTCTGATTGTCTAGGACATCTTAGGAACAGAGTTATTCCTCACTGTAGGGGCAGTGTTCCTGTGAAAGAGACAGGGAGTTTCTTTGTCTTATGAACCTTCTCGTGATTTCTGTGAGTCTCCCAGTTAAACTAAACTAACACAATAGAAAGCTGTCCCCCTCCTGCCTTCTAAGGTGGGGAGACCATCTTTCCAGCAGTACTGCCATTTCTCACTTGACACATACAGATGGCCCCACAACATTCCCGTGCCAGCTGATTCCAACAGCTGACATGTACATATCCATAGTTCATGTTGTAATATAAAATATGTTTAAAGCACAGGTACTTTGTATGTTTCCATGTGCATGTAAGATCTCTAACAGCACATGCAAGACCATGAATCTGTTTTCAGCTTCCCATCCATCCCCTCCAACCCTCTGCCACGTGCTGCCCATTCAGTGTTCCACCAGTTAACAGACCCAGGGCAGATGACACACAGGCAGCTGCTGCCCGGTGACATAGGCAACATGGGCATGACAGCCATGGTGCCAGAGAAGAGGGGCACAGGGTTCCAGGTGCACACAGTCTGCCAAGAGACCAGATGGGGTGGCAGGCAGATACTGACTCCTGTGTGCACGTCAGGGTAACTGAGAGGCATCTCTGGTTGGTGGGAAACCATGAATAGCTCATTATTGCCCATTGGCCACAGGATAATAAACGTGTCTTGGAAAACAGGGAACATGGCAGAAGAGAGATGTCTTCAAATCGTCGCTGCTTGTATTTCTAAAATTCCTTCCTTCCTGAGATTTGAGGGTCCACCCAGCACCTGAAAAGTCTCCATCCTGCTCCTGGAGCTCATGGCTCAAGGCAGATACTTCCAATAGTTGCCAGCACCATTGATTCACATGCAGCAGCAGCAGCTAAGTCGCTTCAGTCTTGTCCGACCCCGTGCAACCCCATAGACAGCAGTCCACCAGGCTCCCCCTTCCCTGGGATTCTCCAGGCAAGAACACTGGAGTGGATTGCCATTTCCTTCTCCAATGCATGAAAGTGAAAAGTAAAAATGAAGTCGCTCAGTCATGTCCGACTCTTTGCGACCTCATGGACTGCAGCCCACCAGGCTTCTCCGTCCATGGGATTCTCCAGGCAAGAGTACTGGAGTGGGGTGCCATCAGTCATTATTTATTCACAAGGTTGTTCATCCCAGGCATTCACCTACTGTGTGCCAGATGCGATGCTGCCTCCTGGCAAAAGATCAACACACTGTGGGGAAATAACCACGTTAACTGACGGAGAGGTGAGGGTGGTGCCTTCATGGGGAAATAACCACGTTAAGTGACAAAGGCAGTGACTCCAAATGCAGGTGTGTCCCGGGCTCCTCAGGCCTGTTGTGTCAGGTGTGGGCTCAGAGGAGAGGTGCTGGTAGTCAGGCTGCATCTGGAAGGGCAAGGGGAGCTCTGCCCAGTAGAAATTCAGAGGAAAGAGCTCAGGGATACCAAGCAAGGTCTGGGAATGAGTGAAGCTGGAGGGCAGAGTCTTACTGTGTGAAGAGGGCAGGTGCTAAGAAGAGGGGGGAGGATGGCTGTGAGTACAGGCTGCATGGAATCCAGGTCCTCACAGCACTAAGGCCCTTCAGCTTGTTCCTCCTAAAAGAGGTCATCGGAGCCCCCGTGAGCACCAGGACTGGGGCACTGTTTGAGCTGCACAGCTCAATAAATGTTAGCTCTCCCCACATGTGAGTGCTCCCCAGGGTGTGTCTTCTGGGCGATCTTCCTCACTAGGCTGTCTGTTTGGTTTGAGTTTTGTTCTAGGTGATGTGGAGCCCATTCAAACAAAAGTGGAGTTTATTAGGAAAAGGTCAGCAAGTAACGCTGAGCCCCAGAGGGGTGAGTTCTAGGGTGACGCCTGCGCTGACATCTTGGTCAGAAACCAAGGCTTCCCTGTCTGCTCCTGGGACCAGAGGACCAGACGTCGCCCGTTTTCTCAGGGAGCCTCCCATATATTCTCCCTGTGAACCTGACTCTCTGGCCACTCACATCCACCCTCCACAAAACCAGTGTGTTCTCCAGAATGAGAACCTGAACAGAACAAGCCATTGCTTCATACCCTCCGGTCGCCTCTTGCTGCCTACACTCTATATTTCTTCCATCAAATCTCTGGCACACAACTTCTGTATCTTTCCTCTACCATTTTCACTGGATGTGGAGGGTTTTGTTTACGGATCCGTCTTCCTCACTTTTCTGTTTAAAGGCAAGAATTAGGCACTATACCTTTGTATTCTTATAGACCAGTTTGGTGAATGGAACAGATAGCTTTTAAGTAACATCTGATTAATTTAAAGTAAATAACCCATCTTATACATTTGTGGCTGGCATAAGCATGGACATATTTATGTTTAAGGATGAGAAACAGAATATTTCCTGGCATGTCAGTAAACAAAGGATGTCACCATCATGTCATCAGCGATTGCAGCCACCTTGGGTGATTGCAGCCACCTTGGAAGGCGAGCCCCTGAGCCCTGAGGGAACTCAGGAAGGAAAGAATATTTGCCCTCTAGCAGCCATCAGACTGCAGCTACCCACCAGGGTGAGCTCCAAGGGAGCTCAGGAGGTGAAAAACACAGGATATTGATCCCCAGATAGCTGAGGTGCTTAGGGAAGGAATGATTTCAATAAACGTAGACTGTTGCATCTTCCCATACACAGAACTGCTAACTTCCTTAACCTGGGATATCTGGTTTTATTTAATTAACAATAATCTTTTGAGTAGACACATTTGGATGTGAGTTCAGTTCTGTTCAGTCACTCAGTTGTGTCCGACTCCTTGAGACCCCATGAACTGCAGCACACCAGGCCTCCCTGTCCATCACCAGCTCCCAGAACTTAGTCAAACTCATGTTCATTGACTTGGTGATGCCATCCAACCATCTCATCCTCTGTCATTCCCTTCTCCTCTTGCATTTCAATCTTTAAATCAGGGTCTTTTCAAATGAGTCAGCTCTTTGCATCAGGTGGCCAAAGTATTGGAGTCTCAGCTTCAACATCAGTTTTCTTTAAAGTCCAACTCTCACATCCACACATGACTACTGGAAAAACCATAGCTTTGACTAGATGGACCTTTGTTGACAAAGTAATGGATGTGAGAGTTGGACCATAATGAAGGCTGAACACCAAAGAATTGATGCTTTTGAACTGTGGTGTTGGAGAAGACTCTTGAAGAGTCCCTTGGACTGCAAAGAGATCAAACCAGTCAATTCTAAAGAAAATCAATCCTGAATATTCATTGGAAGGACCAACCCTGAAGCTAAAGCTGAAGCTCCAATACTTTGGCCATCTGATGTGAAGAACGGACTCATTGGAAAAGACCCTGATGCTGGGAAAGATTGAAGGCAGGAAGAGAAAGGGACAACAGAGGACGAGATGGTTGGATGGCATCACCAACTCCACAGACATGAGTTTGAGTAAACTCTAGGAGGTAGCAAAGGACAGGGAAGCCTGGCATGCTGCGGTCTATGGGGTCCCAAAGAGTCGGACACGACTGAGCAACTGAACAACAACAATCTTTTGACTTTAGAATACCTGCCCTTTAAAAAAAAAAACAAAACTGCTACATATCCTGGTTCCCCTCTGGCCTCCTTGGAACAGTTCTCTCCTGAACCTTCTCTGAGTTCCACAGGGCAGGTTCCAATAGATGCTAATTAGGGAAAGAAGGGGATGCAGAGACAAGGAAGGAGCTGCCAAGAAACAGTAGTGCAGCCCTGAGGCAGATCCTGGATCCCCCTCAAGGGAGGCATAGAACAATGTCTTTGAGCTCTTTTGCAGATACCAAAACCTCGCTGTGTGGGGGAAGCTAACCGTGTGTTGCCTACAAGCACGGAGACCCTTGACTGGTTGGAAACCAGAAGGTTTATGCAAAAGACTATAATTAATGGACAGAGGTTTAAAATCTGTGACTATAAAGAGTTTCCAAAATAAGATAGATTCTTTTTTTTTCTGCTAATCTAATTTTTATTTTATTTATTTTTTTTAGAGCTTCCATTTTACTTTATTTTACTTTACAGCACTCTTGATTTGGGCATACATTGACATGAATCCGCCACGGGTGTACACGAACTCCCAAACATGAACCCCCCTCCCACCCCACTTCATCCCTCCAGATCATCCCCATACACCAGCCCCAAGCATCCTGCATCCTGCATCGAACATAGACTGGTGATTCGTTTCTTACATGATAGCATACTATTCTCCCAATGCTATTCTCCCAAATCACCCCACCCTCTGTCTCTCCCTCTCCCTCAGAGTCCAAAAGTCTGCTCTACACATCTGTGTCTCTTTTGCTGTCTTGCATACAGGGTCCTCATTACCATCTTTCTAAATTCCATATATATGTGTTAGTATACTGTATTGGTGTTTTTCTTTCTGGCTTACTTCACTCTGTATAATCGGTTCCAGTTTCATCCATTTCATTAGAACTGATTCAAATGTATTCTTTTTAATGGCTGAGTAATACTCCATTGTGTATATATACCACAGCTTTCTTATCCATTCATCTGCTGATGGACATCTAGGTTGTTTCCATGTCCTGGCTATTATAAACAGTGCTGNATATATATATATCATTGCAATTTATTGGAGTATATTAGTAAGTTTAATTCTAGAAATAAAATTGTTAGTAAATATTGATTGCAAAAAATAAATTTCGTTAAACATGTCTGCGAATCAGACTTCCTCAATCCAATGTCTACAAATTTATGCAATTGATAGATTTTAAAAAAAAACACAACTAAAGAAAAAATTAATTCCTATTAATATTGATGTTGTGAAGTGAATGTTTGTGTCCCCCACCAAATTTCATACATCAAAGATCCAAGCAACAGTATGGCTATATTTGAGATGGGTCGCTAAGGAAGTAATTAAGGTCAAATAAGTTTATAAGGGTGTGGCCCTGTTTCATTAGGATCAGCATTCTTATAGGAAGAGACACCAGAGAGCTCACTTGCTTTCTTTCTTCATGCACACAGAAAGAAAAGGGAACATAAGGGCATAGTTGAGGGCTGTGTACAAGTCAGGAAACAGTGACTTCACCAGAGACCAACTAGCTGACACCTTGATCTCAGACTTTTACCTCCAGAACCATGAGGAAGTCTTTCTGTTGTTTAAGCCACTCAGTCTGTGGTATTTTGCTATGGCAGTCCAAGCAGATGAACACAAATGAAGTTGTCAATTTTTCTGTCAATTAGATTGAATAATTATCTACATCAAACTTGTTGATGGTTATCCAGAAAAACCTTTAAACTTTCAGTGTGGCTAGATATGACTTGTTAATAGCCAGTTCAGTAAAAAAAAAATATATATAGGACATATACATATATATGTATAGCAAGAGACATAATATACAAGTGTGTGTATAGACATGGGGTTGTGAAGAGTTGGATATGACTTGGTGACTGAACAACAACCACATATATGTGGGAAGCTCAGTGTATACATACACACACACACATAAAGATAACACAAATGGTAGAAAAACAAATCCATGTTTCAGAAAATATAACTCTCTATATATGTTTCACTTTCTTTCTTATAAAACATTTGTCTTTTTATAAAAATCTTCATATTCAAAAGCATTTATAAAAACTACAAAATGACAGATTTTTCTAAATACAAAAAATAACAAATGAAAATAAAGCCATAATATAAAGGAAAAAATCAATGAATACATATACAGTCAACTGTATAGTTGTAGTCAACTGGTTACTGTTTCATTGAATGTCTATTGATAAACAAGTTATTTTCTAGCATCCAAATAGAACAAACCATTATTCACACAATACAACATTTCAGAAGTAAATTTCATATATCCCTACTATTACACATGCCCCCAAATAAAAATCACATACTAGGAGTAAAATGAAAAGGGGTCATGAGAATTACCCAGGTAAACAAGGAAATGAGAAATCTAAAATAGTCCTTACCTGACTTCAATTTCCATCAATATGAAAATGTTGGCAAGCTTACTGTGCCAAGGCCCTCCCCATGAAAATATATGTATATAGATAAATACTTGTGTCCACATATTAACTGTATTAATATTTACATGTTTCTTATTAATAACCATATTTTTATATACACATATATTTACATTTGAAATCATTTCTAAATCCACAATTATTGAGGTCCATGAGTTCACACTCCACTTACGATCACATCACAGGGTTTATTCCAGTCTTCTCCCTCTTCGTATTTGTAATTTCTCTGATAAGCTTCCCTGGTGGCTCAGACGGTAAAGCATCTGCCTGCAATGCGGGAGACCCGGGTTCAATTCCTGATTCGGGAAGATCCCCTGGAGAAGGAAATGGCAACCCACTCCAGCACTCTTGCCTGGAAAATCTCATGGACAGAGGAGACTGATAGGCTACAGTCAGGTCGCAAAGAGTCAGACACGACTGAGCGACTTAACTTTCCTTTCCTTTCTCTGATAGTGGGAAGCTAAGTTCTCATTATTCTTAATTTACTAACATAGTTAACTCATTCTGTATACGAACCAATGTCTCATTGCCACAGCTGCTCAGCCACTATGTGCAAACCTTATCAACTCTTGCATTAAGATGAACACCATCTTCACCCCATTCAGGTTTTATTATCCCAGAATAATTTACCCCACATATAAACATCTCAGCCTACTTGGTTTCTGAAACCCCATAGCAAGCCATCCCTCCAGAGTGATGTCACACACCAGGCCACCCCACCCCTTCACAGGTTGGCTGCCTCATTCTCTTTTGGGTCTCAACATCCCTCACCAGGCTGAAACTCTGGGTGAGCTCATAACTAGTTCCTTGTACTACCTCCACCCCTTCCCCAAAGGCTATAGGAATGCATCCTTAAGAAAGAGAAAGAGAAAGGGGAAATGAAAGGAGAAAAAAAAAGAGAAAGAGTCACAAATCATAAGAACACCTTGTTCTTTTTCCACTGGAAAATCAAGAGCAGCGATTCTTGAAAAGGAAATGCTACAGATCCTGTGGTTTGAAATGCATAGCCAATATATAATTTTGTATTTGGAATAGGAAACTAATGTATTGTCTTCATGATATGAACTATTCAAAATGAATCCTGACAAAAATCTTTGTGGATAAGGACAGGATCTTGTGGTGAGGAGGAAAGGAAGTGAGATTTTGTTATTATCAAAATGAAGCATGGATTTAAAATATTGCCATAAAGAGGACAGGCATCTTGTTATTCAGGGAATACCAGTTTTGCTGGCTTTATTCCAGTCAATATGTATGTGCATTGCAGAGTGAAAGGTAGAGGACACTTAAGTAATTCAAAACTAGGAAATCCTCAAAAACCTTAAATTCTAACTATGTTCAATATTATTATACATGACATTTACTATCAATACATATATAATTTTTAATATCTTTAAACACATGATGTTTAGTATCATTATATATAATGGTTAATATCATTATATGTAGAATGATTAAAATCATTAAATTTCCTTTACAATGAAGCAGTTGTTAGGATAGTTGCATGAAAATCTATGATTAGCTAATTAGAAAATAATTTTCTTGATACCATTTTGTTTTTTAATGACTAGTAAATATTCAAACAAATCAGAAGTTAACAGAGTGGGAAGCTGTAGTGTCCCTATTATTAAAATAGGTTTTATTGATAGAGTAACATGATGGGAAGCTAATTTCATATCTTAGTTAGTGACCTCTCTCCTCTTTTTTGGCTACTTGAACATGCTATTTCCACAACTGAAAAACTGTAACAGAAAGGTCACATCATAATACTCTTCCTCAATTAAGAAATAAATGAAAAAAAGTCTTTACGAGCTACAAGATGTCTTTTGAATCATCAATTTCAAGAATTTATCTTAAGGAAACATTCCTAAGAAAATCAAAACATATATAATTTGCAATTATAGTAATAAAGATAATTATGCTATATACGAATTTAAAAATGGAAATCACCTGATGTCTCAATATAGGACTGAATGAACAGTAACTTTACAGTCATAAAACAGGATATTACATATTTTAAAAACAATTTGAAGCAAATATTGATTAGGAAATAACTGTTTTATTGTTTTTGAGTGAAAATCTACTATGTAGCAGTACAACAAACTGGAAATTTCTGAAAGAGATAAAAATACCAGACCACCTGACCTGCCTTTGAGAAACCTGTATGCAGGTCAGGGAGCAACAGTTAGAACTGGACATAGAACAACAGACTGGTTCCAAATGGGAAAAGGAGTACGTCAAGGCTGTATATTGTCTCCCTGCTTATTTAACTTATATGCAGAGTACATCATGAGAAACGCTGGAACGGAGGAAGCACAAGCTGGAATCAAGATTGCCAGGAGAAATACCAATAAGCTAAGATATGCAGATGACACGACCCTTATGGCAGAAAGTGAAGAGGAAGGAAAAAGCCTCTTGATGAAAGTGAAAGAGGAGAGTGAAAAAGTTGGCTTAAAGCTCAACATTCAGAAAACGAAGATCATGGCATCTGGTCCCATCACTTCATGGGAAATAAACAGGGCAACAGTGGAAACAGTGTCAGACTTTGTGGGTTTTTTTTTTTTTTTTCTCTAAAATTGCTGCAGATGGTGACTGCAGCCATGAAATTAAAAGATGCTTACTCCTTGGAAAGAAAGTTATGACCAACCTAGACAGCATATTCAAAAGCAGAGACATTACTTTGCCTACAAAGGTCCGTCTAGTCAAGGCTATGGTTTTTCCATTAGTCATGTACGGATGTGAGAGTTGGACTGTGAAGAAGGCTGAGCGCCAGAGAACTGATGCTTTTGAACTGTGGTGTTGGAGAAGACTCTTGAGAGTCCCTTGGGCTGCAAGGAGATCCAACCAGTCCATTCTAAAGGAGATCAGCCCTGGGATTTCTTTGGAAGGACTGATGCTAAAGCTGAAACTCCAGTATTTTGGCCACCTCCTGTGAAGAGTTGACTCATTGGAAAAGACTTTGATGCTGGGAGGGATTGGGGGCAGGAGGAAAAGGGGATGACAGAGGATGAGATGGCTGGATGGCATCACCGACTCGATGGACATGAGTTTGAGTGAACTCTGGGAGTTGGTGACAGACAGGGAGGCCTGGCATGCTACAATTCATGGGGTCACAAAGAGTTGGAAACGACTGAGCGACTAAACTGAACTGATGAACATATTTTACGTTAAAAACTAATTAATGTGAATATATTTGCACATAGAGATAGGTCTGATTGGGTATAGATTAAAATACCATTTTGTACTGGAGTTTCAATTGGTTTTATTTTTTATTTTTTGTTGCTTTTCCCAAAATTATTTTTTTTCCTTTTTTCTCCATTATTTCAACAAATATTTATCAACTCTATCTTGTTGCAAGCTCAAATAGAAAATTTCATTTCTTTCCTTGAAATAAAGATAGCATATCAATATATTATTATACTTTCTAGCTGAGTACATATGTCCCATCTCTTCTGATTTATAATTATCCAAAAAGGCACCTGAAAAAACATCCTGGAACACATCAAGTTATATGCTGAGTGATTTAAGCCTTGGAAAACATTAAAATTAAATTTAGCACAAGACAAATCTTTTGAATTTGACCTTTAAAAATAAGGAAATTCAGTTAATAAAGAGAGAAAATTTATCTCTGAGCACATATGAAAGTCCTCTACCTAAGAAACTCTGAAGTGTGTTAGCCTGAACTGTAGGTACACAATGGATGATTTAGAAAATCATTGTTGTGCAGAAGCTTTTAATTTTAATTAGATCCCATTTGTTTATTTTTGCTTTTATTTCCAGCATTCTGGGAGGTGGATCATAGAGGATCCTGCCGTGATGTATGTCGGAGAGTGTTTTGCCTATGTTCTCCTCTAGGAGTTTTATTGTTTCTGGTCTTACATTTAAATCTTTAATCCATTTTGAGTTTATTTTTGTGTATGGTGTTAGAAAGTGTTCTAGTTTCATTCTTTTACAAGTGGTTGACCAGTTTTCCCAGCACCACTTGTTAAAGAGATTGTCTTTTCTTCATTGTATATTCTTGCCTCCTTTGTCGAAGATAAGGTGTCCATATGCATGTCGATTTATCTCTGGGCTTTCTATTTTGTTCCATTGATCTATATTTCTGTCTTTGTGCCAGTACCACACTGTCTTGATGACTATGGCTTTGTGGTAGAGCCTGAAGTCAGGCAGATTGATTCCTCCAGTTCCATTCTTTCTCAAGATTGCTTTGGCTAGTCGAGGTTTTTTGTATTTCCATACAAATTGTGAAATTATTTGTTCTAGTTCTGTGAAAAATACTGCTGGTAGCNTGGATTTATCTCTGGGCTTTCTATTTTGTTCCATTGATCTATATTTCTGTCTTTGTGCCAGTACCATACTGTCTTGATGACTGTGGCTTTGTAGTAGAGCCTGAAGTCAGGTAAGTTGATTCCTCCAGTTCCATTCTTCTTTCTCAAAATTGCTTTGGCTATTCGAGGTTTTTTGTATTTCCATACAAATCTTGAAATTATTTGTTCTAGTTCTGTGAAAAATACTGCTGGTAGCTTGATAGGGATTGCATTGAATCTGTAGATTGCTTTGGGTAATATACTCATTTTCACTATATTGATTCTTCCAATCCATGAACATGGTATATTTCTCCATCTATTTGTGTCCTCTTTGATTTCTTTCATCAGTGTTTTATAGTTTTCTATATATAGGTCTTTAGTTTCTTTAAGTAGATATATTCCCAAGTATTTTATTCTTTTCGTTGCAATGGTGAATGGAATTGTTTCCTTAATTTCGTTTTCTACTTTCTCATTATTAGTGTATAGGAATGCAAGGGATTTTTGTTATGTCAACATGTTATTCTAGCATGAGTGTGCCGGTCTTAAGAAACGCAGGATGAAACAAATGTGGAGTGCCTATCAGAGTCTAGAACTGGATACAAAGCTAACATGAGTGATCCTAGAGATGCAAACATGGGACTGTGAGTACAAATCCCAATTTCATACCTGAAATCAGATCAGCTAGGGAAGACACCTGACTCTAGGACACAAGACCCTTGTCCAGACAAAGGGAGGTCAGGGGCGAGGTGAAGACCCCAGCAGCACACAGTAGAGCAGCAGAGATTAAAGAGCAATGTGACACAAGCACTTAGAAATCAGGCATAAAGTAACATGCATGTAAGGGTTTTATGTCAATCAGAGGGTTGACAAGAAGGAAGTAAGCAGCCTTGAAAAGCAGGAGCAAGGGTTGGAACTCCTTTTACTGGAATGTCTTTTACTGGGCATTTGGGGTCCAAAAAAGGAATTTAGTCTAAGGACTAGAGAACAACAGGGGAAAAAAATTCAGGAGGGTGGCTACTGGATCAGATCATTCTTAATAGTAAACCAGTAAAAATTTTTGTGTTTTCTGCAGCATCCTCTAGACTACAGGAAACATTGTTTTTATAAGGAGAGGCAGAATTGACTCATACAAGTGAAAATTGAGAGAACCCAACTGAGAGATTAAAAATCTGCCAAACACCAATAATACAAAGAAAGAATGTGACTCAGACAGTTTCGGAGAATAACAACTAAGTCTTCAAGGATCAACTAATCCCACTGCTACTTTCATATTGGGTAGTTCCAGGTAATATTTTGGCATACAGAACAACAGCCAGCAACCTAGGACCACCTGATACCCCAGAGATCCTAAAAGCAACAACTTCTTCTACTTGGAATTCAGCTTCTTTGGAAAACCTATTATCTGGTCACGCAACGACTGCAAAAGAGCTGCAATACTGTCAAACTTATGGGGTGAAACTGAATAACAACACAGCCCTCAAATAATGGGGATATTTAATCTTTGCCATCCTGAGGTAATGGGCTTCCCTGGTGGCTCAGGGATAAAGAAGTCACCTGCCAATGTAGGAGATATAGGTTCAATCCCTCAGTCAAGAAGATCTCTTGGAGAAGGAAATGGCAATCCACTCCAGTATTCTTGCCTGGAGAATTCCATGGACAGAGGAGCCTGGGGGGCTGCAGTCCATGGGGTCACAAAGAGTCAAACACGACTTAATGATTGTTGCAGAAACCAGTACTCAAGAAACCAAACATCACACTCAGAAAGTTGGAGAACTCAGGTTTATTACGCCAGCGGGCCCAGAGGAGTTAACACTCTAAGCTCTGAGCCCTGAACAAAGGGGTTACAGAGTTTTTAATACATGGACAGGCATGATTAAGCAGGTTTACAGGGGCTGGGAGATTGCAAAGATCAGGACAAGGGTAAGTGAGATAAGTTCCAATTCCTAGTGTTGTGAGTCCCCACTTTTTGAGACTATATGACCTACATGATCCAGACTTTGCAAGGAGCAAGCTGAGTTACAGAGGCAGAAAGAGCAGGTTATGTAAAATTTTAACTTTTCCACTTCAAGATAAACAACAACAATCCTAAACTAAATGTGCTCCAAATGCTTCAATTGTTTCTCAAACGACATGGTTTAAGCACTCTTAATCATCTTTAAATGTTTCCATTAAGATATGATTCGTGTGGGGAAGGCAATGGCACCTCACCCCAGTACTCTTGCCTGGAAAATCCAATGGACGGAGTAGCCTGGTGGGCTGCAGTCCATGGGGTCGCTAACAGTCGGACAGACTGAGCGACTTCACTTTCACTTTTCTCTTTCATGCATTGGAGAAGGAAATGACAACCCACTCCAGTATTCTTGCCTGGAGAATCCTAGGGATGGGGGAGCCTGGTGGGCTGCCGTCTATGGGGTCACACAGAGTCGGATACGACTGAAGTAACTTAGCAGCATGATTCGTGTATCAGCTAACTCATCCTTTTAAAGTGTACAACTCAGTGGCTTTTAGTTTATTCACAGAACTGCACAGCCATCACCACAATTAATTTTAGAACATTTTTATCACCCTCAAAAGTTTTTCCTTATTTTCTCTCTAACACCTCTGTCCCCTGTAACCACTAACCTCCTATTTCTGTGAATTTTTCCCTGGAGATTTCATGTAAGTGAAATTATACAATGTGTGGTCTTTTTAAAAAATATAAATTTATTTATTTTAGTTGGAGGTTAATTACTTTACAATATTGTGTTGGTTTTGCCATACATCAACATGAATCCGCCACAGGTATACACATGTTCCCCATCCTGAAACCCCCTCTCTCCTCCCTCCCCGTACCATCTCTCTGGGTCATCCCAGTGCACCAGCCCCAAGCATCCAGTATCATGCATTGAACCTGGACTGGTGATTCATTTCATATATGATATTATACATGTTTCAATGCCTTTCTCCCAAATCATCCCACCCTCTCCCTCTCCCACAGAGTCCAAAAGACTGTTCTATACATCTGTGTCTCTTTTGATGTCTCACATACAGGGTTATCATTACCATCTTTCTAAATTCCATATATATGTATTAGTATACTGTATTGGTGTTTTTCTTTCTGGCTTACTTCACTCTGGATAATAGGCTCCAGTTTCATCCACCTCATTAGAACTGAAATGTGTGGTCTTTAGTGACTAACTACTTTCACTTAGTTATCAAAGTCTATCCATATTGTAGGATGCATTAGTACTTTATTTCTTTTTATTGTGGAATAATGTTATTCAATGTTATAATAAGAGCAATATTCCATTGCTTGTACATACGCACTTTGCTTGTCCATTCATCAGTTGGGTTTGGACTGTTTCCACATTTGGCTATTATGAATAATGCTGCTATCAGCATACATGGACAAAGTTTCAGTGTGGACATATGTTTTTGATTCTCTTGGGTATATACCTAGAAGTAGAGGTTATGTGTTGTATGGCAATGCTATATTTAACTTTTGAGGAATTGTCAAGCTCTTTTCCACAATAGCTGCACCTTTTTACACTCCTACCAACAATATGCAAGAATTTCAATTTCTCTACATCTTTACCAACACGTTTTCATTCTAATCATCTTGGTGGCTGATTCCAACCATCAAAGTGAGTGTGAAATAATACCTGTGGTTTCAAGTCTTATTCCCCTAGTAACTAATGAGACTGAAAATCTTTTTATGTGCTAATTGGCAATTTGTATATCTTCTTTGGAAAAGTATTCACATTTTCTCCCATTTTTTAGCTCATTTGTTTGATTTTTCATTGATAAACATTTTTTTTAATTCTATTATTGAAGTCCACTTTAATTTGTCTAAATCTTATTTGCTTACACTGTGACTCAGACAGTAAAGAATCTGACTGCACAGTAAAGAATCTGCCTGCACTGCAAGAGACCTGAGTTCAATCCCTGGGCCAGGAAGATCCCCAGGAGAAGGGAATGGCAACCCACTTCAGTGTTCTTGCCTGGTGAATCCCATGGACAGAGGAGCCTGGTGGGCTGCAGTCCCTGGCGTTGCAGAGTCAGACATGGCTGAGTGACCAACACACTTGCATCTAATTATGGAAAACACAGAAGTTCCTTGTACCTTTGTTCCTCCACCCATCAAAAGGAGTAATATTACCATCAGAATAAGGTGACAACACAGAACTTGTTTGTGGGTTATTTATCACAGGCTGAGCCATGATAGGAGCTCAGGAAATGAGACAAATCTAAAAGGACTTGTTGATGGTTGAAAGTAACCACGGTGCAATTAGGACTCTGTATTTGGGGATTTGAGATAGCATTTACAGAAATCAAATATAACATAATTGTGCTGTAAGTCTTATCAAAACGAGTCATGAAATTTAAAAAAATCAGGGAAGTCTTAAAAATCCCCAGAAGACATATCAGGTTGGGATATAATTACACAAATATGATAATGAGTGACTAGATAGAAAGGTTTTCAACAGGAAAGAGATTACAAGACAAGAATGTTTAAAAAATACGAAGAATAATCATTTGATATGCATGATTGTATGATTTTTACATCCATTGTATATGGTTTTTGAGATCAACAGCAATGCCTGGGGTAAAAAATTAAACATTCTACTTCATCAGAATTAAACTATTTTCTCCATTAAGAAATCAAATATTCTTGAAGATTTTATTTACTTCCTGGTGAAGCAGGAAAGAATTTTGGAACCAAAAACCTCCATCTGTGGTCAAGGGATTAAATCAATTCTGCAAACACACATATACCAGTTGTGGATTTTGTAACAGTGATCAAGCGTGTACCAAGCGGATAACACTGTGTTAGTTATTCACAGATGGATTGCTGGTAGCTCCTGTTCTAGTTTTCCATTCAACGGCCATGTTGCTGAACTACTTTGAAGGTTTCATAGTTGATTGGTATTTCAAGAAAGTCCCCAGAGAAGATAAAACTACAAGTGCCTTTTCCAAGTTCTCTTGGACTAGGTCACATCACTTAGTGAATTAACTTCTGTTTAAGACATAAAAACAGCCAAATTTAATTGGTACAGGAAGCATCTCAAAAAGAGCTGATAGCAGCATTTGCTAAAAGAGTGGGCTTCCCTGGTGGTCCAGTGGTTAGGAATCTGCCTCCCAATGCAGGGCACACAGATTTGACCCCTAGTCTGGGAAGATCCCTGGTCCAGGAATCCCACTTAGATGCCGTGGGGCAACTGGGCCCATTGTACTTCCCCATGTGTTGCTAGAACCCACCTGCCAATGCAGGAGACTTGGATTCGATCCCTGCATCAGGAAGATCCTCTGGAAGAGGGCACAGCAATCCACTCCAGTATTCTTGCCTGCAGAATTCCATGGACAGAGGAGCCTGGCGGGCTACAGTCTATGAGGTTGCAAAGAGTTGAACACGACTGAAGTAACTTAGCACACCTGAGCCCTTGCTCCAAAACTGCAGAGCCCACATGCTGCAGCCGCTGAGCCGGGCGCCCCAGAGCCTGTGCTCTGCAACAAGAGAAACCACTGGAGTGAGAAGCCTGTGCACACGGCAACTAGAGGGTGGCTCTGCTCGCTGCAACTAGAGAGAAAGCCTGCACTGAGCAACAAAGACCCAGTGCAGCCACAAATCAATACATCAGTAAAGTAGAAACCAGCAAACATTACTGGACTTTCACACAAATTATAAGGACTACCTGATTGCCAGGTCATTCATTATATTTTAACCTCTTAGCCTTTCATGTAAAATTAATAAAAAGAATCAGTTTAAAATTTATAAGACTATCCAAATATAAGGCAGGAAATAAAACCAACCTCAGTTCAGAGCACGGTGGTGACATATTTTTCTCTGCTTTCCTCCCCACAGAAAGGAATCAAGAGAGCGCATTTTCCACACAGGCCCTGCCTATCTTATTTCTGAAGAGCCTCACCAGGACAGGATTCTAATGCAGATCAAACTCTCCATATTAAGTGCAAGCAGTAGTGATAAGGTATGGCTTAATCAACTCCCAGACTGGATGCAAATTATGTTCTTCCTCTCCTACACCAATGTTATAAAAAGAAAATGCTGCTACTCATTTAACCTCAGATCATCTCTATCGCTGAAAGGAAGAAAACATAATTATGCTCATTTTCCAGGTTAAAAACGAGGTACAAGACAAATTAAATGCCTGACCTTGTGTCAAAAAGCGAATCCAAGCGGCAAATCTATTAGAAATTCTTAAGTGCAAGCCAGGATTTTTTTCAATTCATCAAGCTCTGTGTTCTAAAATGTTTGATCTGAAGCCAATTTCTTCTAAACGGTTGGAAAAAGGAGAACAAAAGGCTAGGTTTCGTTGTTTTCACCCTGCCATCTGCTGACTTTAGATGGGGAAACAATGGAAACAGTGACCGACTTTATTTTGGGGGGCTCCAAAATCACTGCAGATGGTGACGGTAGCCATGAAATTAAAAGATGCTTTCTGCTTGGAAGAAAAGCTATGACCAACCTAGACAGCATATTAAAAAGCAGAGACATTACTTTGCCAACAAAGGTCCATCTAGTCAAAACTATGGTTTTTCCAGTAGTCATGTATGGATGTGAGAGTTGGACTATAAAGAAAGTTGAGTGCCGAAGAATTGATGCTTTTGAATTGTGGTGTTGGAGAAGACTCTTGAGAGTCACTTGGACTGCAAGGAGATCCAACCAGTCAATCCTAAAGGAAATCAGTACTGAATGTTCATTGGAAGGACTGATGTTGAAGCTGAAACTCCAATCTTTTGGCTACTTGATGCAAAGAACTGACTCAGAAAAGACCCTGATGCTGGGAAAGATGGAAGGCAGAAGAAGGGAATGACAGAGGATGAGATGGTTGGATGGCATCACTGACTCAATGGAGATGAGTTTTAGCAAGCTCTGGGAGTTGGTGATGGACAGGGAAGCCGGGCATGGTGCAGTCCGTGGAGTCGCAAAGAGCCGGACACAACTGAGTTGACTGAACTGACTAAACTGAACCAACCTTGGTTGTCATTGTTACTATCAATCATGCCCTTTTCTGAACGACCATGCACCATCTATTCTTCTCTTAAGATGTTAGTCATTTTTCACCTCATGTGTTAAAACAATCACTGTTTGTTCTGCAGAATAGATTCTCTGAATGATAAGACTTTTATACCCTTATACCTCTGAAGTATACCTAAATCGAAAATAATGGAAATGTTACCAAAGGAGTGAATAATAAATGAGACCCTCATTCTCACCACTAATGAGAACCATTACATTTCCAGCATGACTGTGCTTCAGACAAATCAGGGGCACAAGGACACAGACCCAGATGGACAGCAGGTCACTCACAAGACTCTTTTTCAATAATATGGATATAACTTAGCTCTTCTGTTGTCCCCTGTGGAAACAGTTCCTCCCCCTACCAGCCCTTAATAATCAATGGGAGTTAATGCCCACAGCATGGGAAAAAAATAGAATGAATTGTAGATGAAAGCTCCATTTCAAACAGTTTTTAAAGAGGCAACTTGCTTGTTCATAGCCATTAGTGACTGGGTATAAGTAAGAATGTTCTTGAATGTCCACAGATATGCTTCAGTATTCAAGATATTTTACATCAGAAATTTCATGTCAGCCCACACTTTTGTAAAATGCTGTGTATGGGGACTTCCCTGGTGGGCCAAGGGTTAAGTATTCACCTTCCAATGCAGAGGGTACGAGTTTGATCCCTGGTTGGAGAACTAAAATCCATATGCTTCGTGGTCTAAAGCAGAGGCAGCATTGCAATAAATTCAATAAAGACTTTTTAAAAATGGTTCACATTAAAAAATCTTTTAAAAGTAATATATATTACTGTGTTCTCATATTTGTTAAAAACTGAATAACATTAGCAATGGGAAAGTAAATAGGAACTTCAGTGTTCTATTCATTGTTCTTCTTTAATGTGAGCATTTGGTGTGTGTGTATGACTGCATTGTGTGTGTGCACATTGGCCTCTGTGTGCACACACAACATAACTCCTACCAGGCATTGTAGTTCCAGGCATTGTAGTTCCAAAAAAGAATTTATATTAATATACTCATTCTATGAAGCTTTTTATAATTAAGCGACATGCACTTTCCAGACAGCTGACCTGGGTCAAATTACAACTTGGGACCACTGAAAATCTTGAAATTAATTGACCCGGGGTTCAAAGTTCTTGACATCAACTAAGAACACCACATCTCCTATGAGCAACGCTAGTCGGCCAGGCAGCAACAGCCACTCTAGGCAACCTTAGTCTATCTTACTTTCCATCTTCCGTTTAATTCAGTTGCACACATTTTTAAAAGTTTAATTATCTTCCCTTTAGAAAAGAGCCCTGTTAGTACCTGCAATCATTCCTTTCAATTATCATGCTTGGCCTTCAGAAGGAGGGCATTTCAATTTCACGGTCAACACAGGATGCAATTTTACACTTGAAAATAATGGCAAGAGCTTTCTGTAATGGACATCGAGACAGCATTTCAGCTGCAGATGACCCATCACCTTACTGGCTGGAAAGAAATAGAGCTTTTGAGATGCACTCTAGAATTTCTAGGAAATTTTGGAACTGGATTTTGCAGACTAATACTTTTAAATAATCATTACCTTTGGCCTGACAGGTACATCAATTAGTGCATTGACCCATTACAAATAAATGCTGTTGACAGAAATAACTGAAACAGAAATCAGTACTGTTGGCCTGGTCATCACTCCTTTTCCTTCCTAAAGATTTAATGAAATGCATCCTTTTTGTTCTCTATTGTTGATGAAGCAAAGATCCCAAAGTTGAATTGGTATCTAGCTTTAAAAATAAAGTAGATATGAGGTGTCTTGAAATTAAAATGTATGCTTTAAAACTACAATTTAGGACTCTGAGAGCTCAAGTGTTTTTAAAAATCTTTGGGATTTTCCTGGTGTTCCAGTGTTTAAGACTTTGCCTTCCAATGCAGAGGGTGTGGGTTCAACCCCCGGTTGGGGGCTAAGATCCCACATGCCTCATGGCCAAAAAACAAGAACACAAACCACAGAAGCGATATTGTAACAAATTCAATAAAGATTTAAAATGTAGCTCTTTATTCCTAAAAGTTGCTCCTGGAGCATGACTCTCTTTGCTCTGAGGAGGACCCAAAAGGCTTTGCCCTTCAGCCATGGACGCCACACAGCTGCAAGGTCTCAAGTTTTAAAGATGTGTTGACAATGAGACATCACCTCACACCTGTCTGAATAGTTATGACTCAAAAGAAAAGAGATAACCAGTGCTGACAAGGATGTGGAGTAGAGGGACCCCTCTTACCCTGCTGGTGGGAATGTAAATTGGTCAGACACTATGGAAAACAGTATGGAAGTTCCTCAAAAAAACTAAAAATAGAGACCATCGAACCCAGTGATTCCCCTTCTAGGCATTTATCTGAAGGAAACCAAATCACTGCCTTCAAAAGATATCTGCACCTTCATCCATGTTCATTGCAGTATGATTCACAGTAACCAAGACACAGAGACAACCTCAGTGTCCTACAGTGAATGGATGGATAAAAATATGTGATCTGTATACACACTGGGATATTATTTAGCTGTAAAAAAGAAGGAAATCTGGCCGTTTAAGACAACAGGGATAGACCTTGAGGGCATCATGCTAAGTGAGATAAGTCTGGCAGAGGAAGACAAATACTTCACAATCTCACTTATGTGGAACCTGAAAAAAACACATTTATAGATACAGAGAACAGGGTGGTGGCTGCCAGAGGTGGGGGGTGGGCAAACTGGATGAAGGAAGTCAAAAAGTTTAAACTTCCTGTTACTTGTCAATTATATCTCAATTTTTTCAAAATGTGTTGAGCGGTCCCTCTCTGTAGGAGAGTCTTTCATCTCCGTGAAGAGGGCAGTGTTCCCATCATGGTGCTGACATTTCTCCTTCATGCTCCAGTCTGTGTCCCCAGTACTTCCTATAGTTCTATTCATCATAGCATGCATTTTTAGCTGAAGGATAATTGCTTTACAGTGTTATGCAGATGAATGGATAAAGAAGATGTGGCACAAATACACAATGGAATATTACTTAGCCATTAAAAGGAACTCATTTGAGTCAGTTTTACTAAGGTGGATGAAACTAGCACCTGTTATACAGAGTGAAGTAAGTCAGAAAGAGAAAAACGAATATTGTATATTAACGCACGTATATGGAATCCGGAAAAATGGTACTGATGAACCTATTTGCAGGGCAGAAATGGAGACACTAATCACAGCATATTTTAAACACAAATTTCCAATCTGATGGAGTCATGAGATGATTGATTACAGAGTCTCACTTCCTGTTTAATCCAAACAGCTGGGTTGTAAGGGACCACAGACCTCACTGTGGCTGTTCATTTCCAGGCTGCTAATATCAATGACAGAAGCAGACAAATCTAGGTCAAAAGCATCTAGAAGCACCATGGGAAACACCCACATGTGCACAGAACCACGCAGACAGAAGCACAAGGGCTCAAACCAAAAAGCCAGGACCTACTCGGAGGCCATGAGTCTTGGGAAGGAAGATATTTTCCCCCAATTGCCCTGTAAACATAGGCTCGAAGCAGAGAAAAGATCTGCTAATTTCTAACAGACAAGCTTCCAGCGCTTGGTTCACAGAGTACACGTGGTGGATGCCAAACTGTGCACCCAGAGATTTCAGGACACAGTGAGCAGCACTGATGAGCCAGATGGCTTGAAATCTGGAGGAAAGTCACCTCCCTAAGACAAAGCACTTTTGCAAATGATTTTGGCAACGATTTACAACGAAGTTCATCAATCACCTGCAGATAAAGGCCACAATGGAGAGTCTCGCCTGCAGTGTCACAGGGTGAGTCAGAGCAGAAAACCTGAACCCCAAGTGCAATCAGCGGCAAAACATGTTCCAGCCCACGGGAGGAAAATTCCTCCCCCTTGAGAGAATCAGAAGCCGACTTTCCAGGTTAAGCACTGACAGGAGGACTCTCGCTTATTTGTAGACAGACACCTATATGTTCTCTTATAGATACATATATGCATAGGCCACTCACTCATACATATGTTTAGACATTAACTGAGCAAATGTATATTAAGTGACTAAAATGGACCAATTACTGTTTTCACTCCCAGAACTATGGAAAATCATAAAATAAAGTTCCTACCGCACAGAACTGATGTTCTTCTGAAAAGAGACAGTGACTAAACTGCATAAGCACATCACCGATCAGGTGGTGGTAAGTTCAAGCAAACTGAGTGCTGGGTGAGGGTGGGCTGCTGTTTTATGGAGGATAGCAGAGGAGGCCCTCCACGAGAGGGCAGTGAAGCAGAGATGTGAAGTGCGTGAGGATAAGATGTGCAGAGTTCTAGGTGAAGAGCATTCCAAGCAATGTGAATGGCAGGTGCAAATGGCCTGGAGTCAGAGCATAGCTGTGTGCTGGACAAATGGCAGAGAGGCCTGGAGCTGGATGAAGTGAGGAGAGTGGGAAGGAGTAATCTACATCCATGCATAAACGGCGTCCTATCACTTTGGCTGGTTGTCCTCCCTTTATCTCCCCCCACCCGCCATTTCTTTCCTTCTCCACTGCATCACTGTCATTCCCATATAACTCCTATTAACCCAGAACACACATTTTCAAAATGTTCTCTTTTGATTCCCTGGCAATCCAGTGGTTAAGACTTCGCACTTCCAATACAAGGAGCATGGGTTCAATCCCTGATCAGAGGACTATTTAATAAGATCCCACCTGCTGTGCAATGCAGCCCAGAAAATATATTTTTCAAGTGTTCTCTTTGTTTATATAGTTATATTTAGACATACATATCAGATACATAAAGGCTGTGTTCTATCTCTTGTAAAAATGAAAAGACTATTTATTCATATTTTTATGTGATTGCATTGCTCACATCAACTGTATCTTCTACATGTCCAAGACAGATGATACACCTTGAATTTATTATTTTCAGAGACTATGAATCAAAGATACTGATTTTATACAAGCTATCTCCTACTGATGGGATTGTTTCTTTCCAATTTTTGCTACTATAAACAACAATGATATACCAATTTAATGGAATAGGTACATGTTTATTAATAAGTATTGATGCCCTTCAAACAAAGGTTATAAGACCTCACATTTTGCCCAGGAGAGTGTACTTCCCCTCACATCCTATTATATCTATATTCATATTGAGTCTTTTACTCACCAGTCCCAATATGAAGCAAGTGTTGATAGAATTGAAGGGAGAAATAAACAGTTCTACAGCTGTGTTTGGAGACATCAAAATGTCAATTTCCATAATGGATATACCATCTGATCTGAAGATCAATAAGGAAATAGAGAACCTGAGCAACACTATAAACCAAGTAGACCTAACAAATACATGGAACATGCCATCCACTCAGCAGCGACAGAGCACATATTCTTCTCAAGTGCACAGGGAACCTTCTCCAGGATATGTGAGGTCACAGAACAAGAGTTAATACATTTAAAAATTAAAAGCATTTAAAGCATTTTTCTAACCAAATGGAATAAAACTATAAGTCAATAGCAGAAGGAAAACAGGAATATGCGTGAATATGTGGAAGTCAAATGCACACTGACATCACCAAAAAAATTAAAAATACCTAAAGACTAATGAAAATGAAAACACAATAAAATTTATCAGATGCATTTTTCGGGGGAGAATTTCTAGTTGCAATGCCTATATTAAAAAAGAAAGAAATATTTCAATCCTGTAACCTAACTTTACACCTCAAGAAACTAAGAAAAGTAGATCAAACTAAACACAAAGCTAACAGAAGAAAAGGAGAATGATAAGATTAGAGATCAATGAAATAAAGAATAGAACACAAAGAATCAGTGAAACCTAAAGTTGGATGTTTGAAAAAAAAAATCAACAAAATTGGCAAACCATTAGCTAGAGTGATAAAGGGGAAAAGAGAGAAGATGGCAAATAAACAAAATCAGAAATGAAATTTGGGATGCTACTGCTACTGACCTTCCAGAAATAAAAAGTATCATCAGATAAAAAGTACAAACATCTAGAACACTGATCATAATCAAGAAGAAGGAGAAAAGGGAGGAGGAATAGGAGGTGGTGGGCAAGGAAACTAACATTAACATTAAACAAGACTTCGCATTCCCCCTCCCACCTCGATTGTCAAGACTGCAATCATCCAATTACGTAAAAGAGAATAGAAATTTAGTTAAGCCTATATCATTTATATTCAAAGGAGAAAAACATCTGGCAGCTCTGGCTTATAACTAGAAAATTAAAACACCAAAGAGAAACTGGCACGTGCTTTTGCCCTTGGGAACTGGAGTTTTTAAAGCCAGTTTAAGAAGCAAAGTTAAACAACAAACTCTTCCTACTTCAGTAGACAATATCCAAATCTGACAAAACATAAAGACCTTCAGTGTATGAATCATGCAATAAAAGCACAGCTGGTATCAAAAAGATTTTCATTTAAATAATCAATCCATGACATATTCCATGTATTCAAGTGTATTTCTGCATTTCACATTTCATCTTCTTGAAATGAAATCATTTATCTGCATCAGGAGACACAGTAAGCTAAAGGGTCACCGTCCAAATCTTCTATCATTTACTGCAATTCGCTTGTGGTGGGAGGAAGCTTGCTTCTCCCTGGTCTTTAAGTATCTTGCCTGACCGCCTTCTGGGTTTCAATAGCCAAGATTGAGAGACTGGGAAGAAAATAACAATGAAGAGCATTGTAACTAACTGTGAAGCTGATGAAGGAATATATTCAAGGCGTCACCCTGATGTGGGGTAATGAGGCCACTGCCCAGAGCAGGAACCCAACCCAGGATCATCTGGACATTGCAACTCGACATCAACAATTCTCAAAAATCTTCACAACAAACACTGGGCTTCATGGAAGGTAAGCAGATGTGTAGGAAATTGCATCTTTTTCCTTTCCAGTCACCCCCCTTGAAAGCCACATCTGAGTGCTTCTACAGAGGGTGGGAGGTCTCCGGGACTGTCACCTGAGCCACCACTTTGCAAGCTCGGAGACACGTGTGTGTTGTTTAAAGGTTCACCTGAGAGTGGGGCTCAGGCTGTGAGAAGTGAAAACGTGAGAACATGGCCCAGTGGGCCAGTAAGAATAATTACTTAGGGCAGACCAGGCTTATTTTTCAGATGACTTCTAGAGCCTCTTTTCACTTACTTTGATGTTTATTAGACATTATTTTAAAAACAATTCAATAATAATTGAAAGCTAATATTCTAAAAGTTAAAAAAACAAAACCTGAATAAGACTCTCAGTCACCCTCCCACATCAAAACAAGACTAATAAGCATAAAATCATAATAATCATAACTCATGCATTAAACCTTATCAACACAGGACATTTTAAAGTTCTGCTCTGTAAATTATGGGATGCTTTCTTAGGATGATGTCCCATTAAGTTAATTCGGAACAAAACAGTGGGCCTCCCCTGGCAGTCCAGTGGTTAGGACTCCGAGTTTCCACTGTGGGGTGAGGGGTAGAGGGAGTCCAGATTCTATCCCTGGTTGGGGAACCAAGATCCTGCAAGGTGTGCAGCACAGCCAAAAAATAGATGGCTATAAAATGCAAAACGTCACCATAAAAGACAGTTAAATATCTGATCTGTTATCCATTAGTCAGGAGGTTATAAATATAGGCATACATATATTTGTCAGTTATGACAGTTTAAGTGGTTTTTCCCTTTGGAAGACAGACTTCGATTATAAGTTATTTCCCACTTACATTTTTAGATTCTTAATTTAAAAGAAAACAAGTGAAGGCCCAAGCTTATTTTAGATCATCAGGTGTTCAACTGTGAAATAAACAGCTTTCACCAATACACAAAGATTAAAACTGTGTCTCATGGGTTTTTACAGCCACAAAATTGTGCTTTTTTTCCCCTTGCACCTCAGATTTTTCAGATGCTGTCTTCTTTTGGAGGAAAGATGGTCATCTAAATGGTGTGCTTTTGTAGTTCCCCTTCAGTGGGCCCTGATCCAGACCCCAGTCTCCAAGGTAGAGGGGAAATTTCACCTGAGAAAGCCACTACCTTGATATGAGTTCTGTACCATCAATCGTGGTTTGTTTAAAATCATTGAGGAATTCTGATGCAGGAATCACTTTGCAGACGAGAGGCAGTGTATGGCTGGACCAAGTCCCAAAACTCATGATGGAAGAAGAAAAGCAGGAAAGTGGGACGAGGATGCAGCTGGTTAGGGAACACAGCACCTTAGGAGTTGGGGGAGGGGACTTGGAAAACACAGGACAAGAGGCCCTGGAGGGCAGGGAAGGGGCCACAGAACTCTGAGGAACAACAGGAAAGAACGGATGGGGGTGTTACATGCATGCACCATGATGTTGCCAGCATTCAAAGAACACAGATCCTGTTTTTCCAGCTCACTGAAAAGCAGGGACATTACTTTGCTGACTAAGGTCCGTCTAGTCAAGGCTATGGTTTTTCCAGTGGTCATGTATGGATGAGAGAGTTGGACTGTGAAGAAGGCTGAGCGCTGAAGAATTGATGCTTTTGAACTGTAGTGTTGGAGAAGACTCTTGAGAGTCCTTTGGACTGCAAGGAGATCCAATCAGTCCATTCTGAAGAAGATCAACCTTGGGATTTCTTTGGAAGAAATGATGCTAAAGCTGAAACTCCAGTATTTTGGCCACCTCATGAGAAAAGTTGACTCATTGGAAAAGACTCTGATGTTGGGAGGGATTAGGGGCAGGAGGAGAAGGGGACGACCGAGGATGAGATGGCTGGATGGCATCACGGACTCAATGCACGTGAGTCTGAGTGAACTCCAGGAGCTGGTGATGGACAGGGAGGCCTGGCGTGCTGCGATTCATGGGGTNGACCACCTCATGCGAAGAGTTGACTCATTGGAAAAGACTCTGATGCTGGGAGGGATTGGGGGCAGGAGGAGAAGGGGACGACCGAGGATGAGATGGCTGGATGGCATCATGGACTCAATGGACGTGAGTCTGAGTGAACTCCAGGAGTTGGTGATGGACAGGGAGGCCTGGCGTGCTGCGATTCATGGAGTCGCAAAGAGTCGGACACGACTGAGCGACTGAACTGAACTGAACTGATACTGATGATTTACCAGCATTTGGCAGACTGTTTTGTTCCAGAAAAGAGTGGGCCCTGGGGCCCCTCAAGCGATTCACAAATTACAGATGCTGTAAGAGCCCCGCAGTTTATCTAAGTCAGCGTGGGTAGGTTTTCTCTTAAAGCAGAACCTTTTACCAAACAAAATTTTATGCTCTAATAAGCACATGAAAAGACCTTATTATCATTAGTCATTAAGGAAATGCAAATTAAAATCACCTTGAGATAACACCACATGCTCACCAATAGCTAATTGTGACTGACAATAAATACTAAGTATTAGCAAAAATGTGAAGCAACTAGAACTCTCATGCACTCCTGATGGGAAGGCGAAATGGTGCAGCCGCTTTGGAAAATAGTTTGATGGTTTCTTATAGACATACGCTTACCATATGTTGTAGGCAGAATTTTAAGATGGTCCCATGACCCTTGCTCCCAGATGTTACTCCTGTGATTAGGTTACATTATATGGCAAAAGGGAGATTGTTTGGGTTGGTCCAATTTGATCACACCAGTTCTCTAAAAGCAGAGTTTTCTTTGGCTAGTGGCAGAAGAAGAACCAGAGAGACTGGAAGTGTGAGAAGGACTCAACATGCATTGGCTGGTTAGAGGATGGAGGGGCCATGTAAGACAGAATAGCAACCTTAAAGAGATGGAAGAGCACCCTCCACACCAAACTGAGAAAGAAGTGTTTCTTTCCTTGATCTCCCAGATAAGCACCAGCCTGAGCAATAACTTGATTTCAGCCTTGTGAGACTCTTAAGTGAACAACCTGGTTAAGCCCACCCAGACTTCCAACATAAAGAACTGTCAGATAACTAGTGGGTGCTGTGTTAAGCTATTACACTTATGGTGTGTAGATACACAGCAACCGAAAACTAATATGTCATTTGACCCAGCAATCCTACTCCTAGGTATTTTACCTAAGAGAAGTAAAAATGGATATTCACACAAAGACTTGTACTTCAGTCTTTATTCATAACAACCAAAAGTCTGGAAGTCCCAAATAGCTATCAGTGTTATGTTAGTTGCTCAGTCATGTCCAACTCTTTGTGGCCTCGTGGACTGCAGCCCACTAGGCTCCTCCATCCATGGAATTTTCCAGGCAAGAATACTGAAGTAGGTTGCTATTTCCTTCTCCAGGGGATCTTCCTGACCCAGAGATTGAGCCCAGGTCGCCCACAATGCAGCCAGATTCTACCGAGTGACCCACCAGGGAAGCAGTAGGTAAATGGATAGACAAACTGTGGTATAGCCACATAGTAGGCCACTACTCATCAATATATAGAAATGAAGTGCTGATACACACAACAGCATGAATGGATCTCAAAAGCATTAAGCTAAGTTGAAGAAGACAGACACACGAGGCAACATAATGTATGATTTCATTTACATGGAGTTCTAGAAATGGTGCAACTGTAGCACCAGAAAGCAGATCAGTGTTTTTGTTTGGGGTACATGAACTCTCAAACATGAACCCCCCTTCCACCTCCCACCCCACATCATCCCTCCGGATACAGGGGGGCTTTCTGTGGTGCTAGAAACCCATACCACGATTGTGGTGATGTTCACAAAACTGTATCTATTTGTCAAAACTCATCTAATTACACTTAAGTCAGTGAATTTTACTACATGTAAGTTATATCTCAATACGACTGATTTTTTTTTTTTAATGTAACAAACCAACAAAAAAAATCCTATGTTCACCTCATGCTATCCTTTGGAACACAGCAACCTGGAGGTTAAGTTATGAGGCAGATCTGGGTTTGAATACTTGCTTGGCTACTTACCATCTGCAGGATCCTGGCCAAGGTTACTTAATTTTGCTAAGTGGGGATAAAAAGATTACTTGGGTTGCTAAGAGGGTTTGATGAGATATGGGTACAGAGTATCTAAAGAGTGCTAAGCATTGAGCACAAAAAAGTGGTGAATATCTTAATGAAATGCATAACAGGGGAAACATTCTCCCTAAGTCTAGGCCTTGTGTCCTTTCTCCCTCTCCAATCAAAAATTAACTCTTAACCAGTTAAGAGTTGGGCACTTCTAACTTTTTCCCAGGTACTCAAGATTAGCCACTTTTTGCCTGTCCAGGATCCATTCCTCCTTCTTCTGAGAACAATTTTATTTTGCAGAAACACTCCTCTCTTATGTTCAGTCCGTGTGAGTTACGGAGAGTTGACCATATGCCCCATCCTTCAGGAGAGGCACAAGCCAGGCCAATCAGAGCACCCCGTGTTTCAAGCAGAGTGACTAGCACATTACCAAGCCAGGCTCATGAGACTCAATTCTGGGGGCTACTGAGAAAGAGAAACTTTCTTTCTGCCAGAAGGATATAGGCCAAGAGTAGTTCTAGGTTATCATGCCATCCCATGAGAAGAAAGCTGAGAGAAATGCAGAGCCAGGAAACAGAGAGATAGAGCTCTGATGACACTGTCTGAGCCTCTGGGATCCCAGATGTGCCTAAAGCCAGTTTTGGCCCCTGGACTTCTCAGCTATGAGACAATTTGAGTTTTGTTTCTGTCACTGTAACTTTAAAACCAATCAATCTACTCTCCAGGCCTTGGTGGGAATACCAGGATCTTGACAGGCAGTTACCCCTTCCTGCTGTCATCCTGGGAGAAGCAGGCTCCACTGCCAGGGTCCCACTTGGCAAGGGCCTTACCTGCACCAGGAGGTTCTGCAGTCCGATGACCAGGGACAGCACTTGTGATGTTCCCAGTGGAGCTAGGACAGTGTCCTCAGGGGCTGGCGGTGACTGGGCCCCTGAGGGAAGTAGGGCAACCAGGGCAGAGGAGAAGTTTTGTTGCAGGGCTGTCCGCAGGAAGCGTAAGATGGCAGCTGAAAGCGGGAAACTCCTTACACCCAGTTCCTGTCTCATTCCCCACCTCCCTGTGCCCAGCTCTGTTCCAGGGGAAGACCATGGAGATATAGTGGGGTGACCACAGGCTGGTCTCGGTGGAGGGGGGGTGGCCCCCTCAGGATCTAGGGGAAAGGTTTCTCTTCTCCCTACTGGAGGCCCTTGCCCCACACCTGACAGCAGCGCAGCCTTTTTCTTCGGGATGCTAAGGGCCTTCAGTACTTGGTCCAGTTCCACGGACAACGTCTGATGAACCTGGCAGAGCATGGGGTAAAGGCATAAACCCCACTTTCTGGGAGCCTGGGGAGAAAATAACCTGCCACAATATCTCGCGTACCTTCATACACATACCCAGAAGGACAGAGAAGCCCACGCAGGGCCTTGTGAACCTCACCTGGATTCAGGAGCTTGAGGAGGAAAATCAAGCCCAAACCTGGAGACCCCTGCTTCTCCCAAATTTCCCCCATCCTCAGAGAGCATCTGCACCAGGGAGGAACTGATCCCAGCCTTATCTGTAGGTCCATCTCTATCTCAGCCCACCATCTACCTAATTCAGACCTGGAGTCAGATGGCCCAAATTCAAAATCCTGGCTCTGCCACTTGACAGCTGAGTGGCTGTGGACAAGTCACTGGCCTGCACCTCTCTCAGCCTGTCTTACATCCTTCACCTGTGAAATGGGAACAGTACCACCTGCTTTCACTCCTGCCAGAGCCATTGTGAAGAACAGCTGAGGATCAGCACTGTGAATGTGCTCTTTGACGTCAAAGCAGTGACCAAACTGAGGGGTTAGTTTAGGTAACAGGTTCAAAGCTCTGAGTGTGCTCTGCTCTCCTTACCCAGAACATGAGCTGCCTTCAGGCAGCTTCTCCTCCACTTGGATCTATCACAGTTTTGCACAAAACAATTCCTCAAAAATGCTTGTTGGCTGGTGGAATTGGCAGGTTCTAGGCAGAAGAACCAACATGTATAAAGATATTGAGATGCCATACTAATCTGTTAGTAGAGGAAGCTGTGTGCAAGTTCTGTGCTATCTGCTCAATTTTTTGGTAAATCTAAAACTATCCAAAAAATAACAGCTACTAAAAATCAACCAGAAACAAACAAAACAAGATATGGAGATGTAAAAGAACACAGTGAACTGGGAGAGCAAGCACGTGCTCTGAAGAGGAGGGAAGGATGACAGGAAGTAAGGCTGCAG
This sequence comes from Oreotragus oreotragus, assembly GCA_006410675.1. Classification (NCBI taxonomy): domain Eukaryota; kingdom Metazoa; phylum Chordata; class Mammalia; order Artiodactyla; family Bovidae; genus Oreotragus; species Oreotragus oreotragus. The sequence goes on along the minus strand of SJYX01018320.1, from coordinate 35,896 downwards.
AGGGGCCTAGTAGGAAGGGTCTCAGCAGTCACAAAGAGAACAGAAAGGTGCTGAAGGAGAGTGGGCAGAGGGGAAGTGTGGATAGACGGTGCCATAGGGATAGAGAGGCAGGGGGACGGAGAGGCTGGGGCCGGCAGATTGTCAACAGGCCGCCTTGGTGGTGAGGATAAATGATCAGGCCTGAACAAGGGCAGAGGGGACTTGGAGGAGAGGCAATTAGGTGATTGGCTGGGTGTGACCTGAGGGCCAGGGCAGAACTGATGACATGGTGCAGGCTTCCATCCAGGCAGGTAGCTGCAGGGGCAGGGGTGGGCCCAACAGAGAAAAGCAGGAGAGGTTCCTGTCCCAAGCTGACCCCACTAGAAACTACCTGAGGATCTGCTATACTGTAGATCTGCCAGTTTACTGAAAGTCTAGAAGCCAAAATTTTAAGACTCACTTCAATTCTATACCAGTGAGTGTTTGCCTGGCATTAGGTTGGCACAGAGCTGGGCACAGTGAGAGGATACCTCAAGGGCTAGGCAATGGTTTACGTCCACCAGGAGTAGCCAGCCTTAGGGGGAAACACTCAAAAGTGGAGCACCCCACAGCGGAGCCCTTGCCGGGCACTAGGATGCCAAGGTCATACAAGGGGAGGGGCTGAGAGGAAAGGAGGTGTGCTGTGGATAAGTCCATGCGCTTCCATTCCCCGCATCACCTTCTCTAATAGTCACGTGACAGCTCTCATGTGTATGGCACATCACAGCTCACCACCTACCATTTCAGGATCACTGGTTGGATTCTGCCTTCCCATTCAGCTGGACAGTCCACTCCCTACACCCTGCCACTGCGCTACCTCACCACTCTTCAGATACATAAATCATGTCTTGTGCAACTTCAGGCCTGTGCTCATCTCATTCTCTTTGCCTAGCATGCTCTCCCCCTTGCCTGGCACAGAATACTTACCTTTCAAGGCTTTGCTTAAAGATTACAACACAAGTTCCCCAAGTGTGGGGTGTATACTGTATTCATTTTTTATTCCTCTGTTCCTGAAGTACCGCCTGGCATGGAGGTGATCCATGTGTACTAAATGGATCAATGTAAATCAACCTGACAACAGCCTTGCATGTTACTCTCTTGTTTTGTAGGCAAGGAAACTGAAGCTCAAAGAGGTAAATACTTCACTAAGGTCACATAGGTAATAAGCCACAGAGCTGAGACCAGAACTCGGATCTTCATTGTTCCTTTGAGTGACACCCATGCCCCAAAGCTACAGGGGTTAGAGACTAACCTGAAGACTGCCTTTGTGCTGCTGGGCAGAGAAGGAGGCAGTGAGCAGCCAGGCAGAGCAGAGGAGCCCGGTTCTGGGAGAGCCCTCCTCAGCCCAGGTCAGCGCCAGCATCTTTTCCAGAAGCTCTATCAGGGCCGTACTGCTAAGAAGCACTGCAGCAGCTGCAGAGGGTTGGGAAGAGCAGGTAGTACTCAATTAGTACCCAGAAGGTGCTCCACATATACTCTGTGAATGAACAAAAGGGTCACCTGGAGGCTCCCAGCTTCGTTTCAGAACCAAAGGTTGTCAGAACCAGAAAGGACCTTATGATCATCCGTTCCAGCCACACACACACCCTTATTTAAGATGGAAGAATAGGGCAGCAAGAGCCACAGACACTGCCCAGCACCCTCCCTTCCTCTTCACTGTGCCAGCCTGGGCCCCAGTACCTCTCCTCTGACTGCCCAGCGTGGTCTGATGAAGGCTGCAGTACAGGAAGTTGAAGGAGGGCTGCAGGATGTCCGAGTCAGCGGGGCTGCATGTCCCACACAGCTTGCTCACTGCAAGAGATCAGAGTCCTCGGGAGCCCCAGTGCTTAGCACTCACACTTCTTACAGCTAATGGCCCTCAACTAGCTAATTTCAGATGTCAGTCTTGGGGATCAGGAACCTGGTGTCCCTGATGTTACTGCCAATGGAAAGAAGCAGTGACAAACCCAAAGACATGTTCACCCTCTCCATAGGAACAAACATCAGGCAAGCAGCCCACAGGTGCATGTACAAACAGACTGCACAAGTTTAGGAGATCAAAAGGCAGCCTCTGACAGCCCTTGTGCCAATCAGACTCCAGGCTGCAGAGTCTGCAGAGGTTACACAGGCCAACTTGCCACCATCAGCAGAAAGATGATCAAGTCTCTGAATTCTTCCAGCAACAGGCACTCACCACCTTCCCAGAGGAGGTCTGTAGCTATAGATGTGCAGTTCCCTAAACTTGCCACGTTCTCTCTCTCATACCACCTCCATCTAGCTAACACCTTTCCTCCAATTCAGCAATCAAGATTCAGCTCTAAGTTCACCTCCTTCATGAATTCTCCCTTAATCTCTCAAGGCAAGGTTAAATGCCTCCTCGTACTCCATCTGCCTCATCAACGTGGTTACAACACTGTGCGGTAGACATCTACAGAGCATAACCGTTTCCTCCTGGGAATTACCAGTCCTTGCTCCCCTGCCCCTACCATCCTAGATATAAACCTACCTAAGTCTCCATTCACTTTTTTGGCAGCCATATCACACTTGACTCTACATGGCTCATAATCAACCAGACAACCAGGCCCCCCCCCAACCATAGCCCCACCCTTGAACCACAGGCCTCTACCCTCAATGCTCTCCAATAAAACTATTCAGGGTTATATGTAAACAAATACTCATTTCACAAATACGCTTCAGTCTGCTATGTCTCCCTGTTAGAGGCCCTGTTGACAGCTGTTTCTGTCACACACAAACCTCCCTCCTGGCTGAGTGCCACCTGATAAGACAGGTAGGCAATGACCAGCACCAGGCCAGGCTGGACACTGATCTTCTCATGAGATCTGGGCTCCAGGCAGGGAAAAACCATACTATCCTGTGGCCAAAGGACACAACACTCCACAGGGACTGGAGACACACCTTTTTTCCTAATAATTTCAAGCTTTCCTCAACAAATCTTCCTGAGGGTGCTGCCTATGAACTGGTGGCTGCATCAGCGAGCAATAAAAGATCCTAATAAGGTTTGGGGTATGGGGAGAGAAAAGGCCTAGAGATCTGTGAACTGGATCATCAGATCCTGAGTCAGCTGCAGGGTGAGGTAGAGAACTGAGCTTGTGCCAGGAAAAATGAAGGATACACAGACAGTACCCACTGAAGGCCTACTCTGTGCCAAGTACCTGTGGCATTCTACATTTAAAGTTACTCCTTACATGAACCCTAAATCAGTACACACTGTTATCTTACTTATGAGGAACCAAAGGTTCACAAAGGCTAGAGGTTGCCCAAGGCTGCATAACTAGTGACTAAGCTAAGAACAAAATCAGGCCTTCTTGATTCTGGAGCTTGTAGCAGTGACTTGTTTTGGTTTTTGTTTTCCAAACATCCCCAGAGGACGAGCAGAAGATCTGGAAGGTCCTTTATCAAGAAGCCCATAGGCGATCAGCCAGTCAGAGAACTGTGCGTGAGTTGATCGGATGCCCTGCAACCCTCCTCCCTCATGTTGCCTTTAAAAATGCTTTGCTGAAATCCTTCAGGGAGTCTGGGTTTGTGGGGGGCATGAGTCCCCATTCTTGCTGGCCCTGCAATAAACCTTTCTCTGTGCAAAAAAAAAAGAGAGAGAAGCCCACAGGAATAGACTGACCCACCAGCTTCTTCCAAAAGGTGAAAGAGTGGAAGAAAGGAGCAAGGCCAGTGCTATGAGGGCCGACCCACAGCCCGCCCAGCCCTGGGCCCTCAGACACTCTTCCAAGTAGCCAGAGCACCTTGGTGAAGCAGCTTCATAGCCAAGCTGTCCAGTTCTTGCTCTGACTCGTTCCTCAGCTGCACTAAGGAGAGGAGGTTCAACAGCAAAGGCAGGTTCCCAGAGGCTGTTAGGAACAAGGAGAGCTGGTCAGGGGGACTGACAGATCACCACCACCACCCAACCAGCAGTAAATAGTTCATTGGAATTTACCCCTATTTCCTGTCTTGTTTATTTGGAAAAGGGGCAACTGACAGACTGAGTGCCAAATCTGGGTTGGGTAAAATTCAATATTTCACTTAATCCTCTTTAAAATCACGGGAAGCAGGGACTGTCATTTCTATTTTACAGTTAAAAAAACTGAGGCCCAAAGAGGCTAAATGACATCTCCCAGGTCTCACAGCCACTGGCAGGGCCAGGACTTGAACCCAAATCTGAATCCAAGGTTCAAAGTCTTTCCACTATGCGTTTCCAAGAAATCTCATGATTCTTAAACACTATTATCACTTAGTTGTGGCTTCTCCTTCCCTGAAAAGGAAGGATTCAGCTCCTCCAGATCCCCTTAACAGAAGATATTAAGAAGAGATGGCACAGAGGAGAATACACAGAAGAACTATACAAACAAGATCTTTACAAACCAGATAATCATGATGGTGTGATCGCTCATCTAGAGCCAGACATCCTGGAATGTGAAGTCAAGTGGGCCNAGAGTCAGACACGACTGAAGCGACCTAGCAGCAGCAGCAGCAGTTCCTGGCATTAACCTTCTCACAATTCCTTCAACAACCAGGCTGTCCAAGACACCAGAACTCTTCCTGATCCCTGGAAAACTGAACCATCTCCTGCCTTTAAGTACCTTAGCTTTCAATCTCAGAATTTCCTCAAAAAGATTAAGTAGAAAAGTCTGCTATTCTCCTTTCTGCGCGTACTCCTTTGTGCAACATAGTCTATGAGAGTACTCAATATACAGTCCCTAACAGTTACTAAGCGAAAGAAAGAGAAGCTAAAAATATCCAAGTGACTTACCAAGAACCTTTAGAAGGTCTCTGGGAAGAGGAATCAGAGGAAGAGTTTGGAAGCTGAAGTTCATGAGGCTCCAGACCACAAACAGGGCTTCTCCCGTGGCTCAGCTAATGCAGGAGAGGCAAGAGATGGTGGCTCCATCCCTAGGTCAGGAAGATCTCCTGGAGGAGGAAATGCAACCCACTCCAGTACTCTTGCTGGGAAAATCCCATGGACAGAGGAAACTGGTGGGCTACAGTCTGACCATAGGGTCACAAACTGTTGCACAAGACTAAGCACACACACAGACCACAAACATGTACACACCTACTGTCTCCCTCACCAGCATTTGCACCTCTGCCTCTGGCTTCAGTTTGAGCCTAAGCATCTCTGCAGAGCAAGCCAAGTTCCTTGTTTAGATCAGAGCCCAGAATGGGCGGAGGTTATGCAGAGGATATGACCTATGAGCTGAAACTAAACCTTCCGAGGTTCCGCAACCCCTCCCTGTTCTTGGAATCTACCTTCGGCCCACTCTTCCCACAGCCAGAGCCAAGCTTAAGAGAACTTAAGCTTGAAAGAGTGCTCTGGTGTTGAGACCATCTGGATGGCATAAGTGACTGAATCCAGTTAAGGCCTCTACATAAACTTTCAAATTTTGACGGGCAGGTGGGGCGATCTATTGATACTTGCAGCAGAGGAGACTACTGTCCTATGTAAGTTTCCTCGCTTGTTCATCCTGCTCCCTACTGATTTCGAGTGATCTCATTCTTCAGTGTTTCCTGCCCTCCGTGTATGGGGCGAGTTTCAGGTTTCACCCAGGGTATTTCAAGGTTGTTAATCAACAGTTAGTGAGGCAGCCAGGGCACCGGAGAAAGGGAAAGCAGCCTCCTGGGGACATGGCGGGTAGGGGGGCTGAGTTGGCCACTGACTTCTGTGTAGACAAGGGTGGCCCTTCTGTTAGATGTTTGTGGGCCACTGAGTGAGTCTAAGAACGCCCAGAAATGTTTGAGGAACTGTGCAGGGCTGCACTGCAGCCAAGAGGGAAATAAACAGCTGCTGCAGTGGGCTGATCTCTACTGTGGGCAGAGCTGAGCCCCGACGCCCAGCTGGAGGCTGAAGCGCAGCTTACAAAATTGGAAGAAGAGCTGAGGATATAAAAGGATGTGCAGTGTTCCTGGCTCTGCTAGCTTCAGGGCTGGCACAGGAGGTGGAAAAGCCAGGTAATAATTTGGAGACCCTAGCAACTCATCTTGTGAAGTTAGGAGGGCACAGGCTGTGGGGAATTAAGGTCTGAGTGCTCCTAACAAAGCATGCCTATGTGAGTGCTCTGTCATGTCCCACTCTTTTGGGACGCCATGGACTGTATCCAGCCAGGCACCTCTGTCCATGGGATTTCCCAGGCAAGAATACTGGAGTAGGTTGTCATTTTCTTCTCCAGGAGATCTTTCCCACCTAGGGATCAAGCCTGCATCTCCTGCATTGGTAGGACTATTCTTTTCCCACTGAACCACCTGGGAAGCCCTAACAAAGCCTGATGGGGATGCTAAGATCAAATCCCTGAGAAAGTGAGGAGAGCAAAAGAAGAATGTTGCAGTAATTGACCTTGAAATGGACAAAACACCTTCCTCAGTACAACTCCTAAAACAGAGGAGACCAATGCCAGCCAGCAGCTCCCAGTTCAGGAAACATTCTTGAGAACATGGACTCCCATCAAGCCTATTGATAACAGCTACCAAGTTCCAGCAAAAAGCCAGGGAATGTGCCCTGGCATGGTTCATGGGGCTGTGCTCTACAGGGGGTGATGGCATTTATCTAACAGGACAGGAGGCAGAGAAAAATAAGCAGCATCACCACACAGCCTGCCATCTGGCAGCGCCTGCATGAGGTTGGGGGCAGGGGGCTGTTCAAAGAACTCACCGCCTTATAGAACAGATTATTCTGGCCTTTTCCAACAACACAAAAGAAGACTCTACACATGGACATTACCAGATGGTCAATACCAAAGTCAGATTGATTATATTCTTTGCAGCCAAAGATGGAGAAGCTCTATACAGTCAGCAAAAACAAGATCAGGAGCTGACTGTGGCTCAGATCATGAACTCCTAATTGCAAAATTCAGACTTAAATTGAAGAAAATAGGGAAAAACCATTAGATCTTTCAGATATGACCGAAGTCAAATCCCTACGATTATACAGTGGAAGTGAGAAATAGATTCAAGGGATTAGATCTGATAGAGTGCCCAAAGAACTATGGACAGAGGTTCGTGACATTGTACAGGAGGCAGGGATCAAGACCATCCCCCAAGAAAAAGACATGCAAAAAAGCAAAAACAGCTGTCTGAGAAAGCCATACAAATAACTGTGTAAAGAAGAGAAGCAAAAAACAAAGGAGAAAAGGAAAGATATACCCATTTGAATGCAGAGTTCCAAAGAAATGCAAGGAGAGATAAGAAAGCCTTCCTCAGTGATCAGTGCAAAGAAATAGAGGAAAAATTGAATGGGAAAGACTAGAGACCTCTTCAAGAAAATTAGAGACACCAAGAGAATACTTCATGCAAAGACAGGTACAATAAGGTACAGAAATGGTATAGACCTAATGGAAGCAGAAGATATTAAGAAAAGGTGGCAAGAATACACAGAAGAACTGTATAAAAAAGATCTTCATGATCCAGATAATCATGATAGTGTGATCACTCACTTAGAGCTAGACATCCTGGAATGAGAAGTCACGTGGGCCTTAGAAAGCATCACTATGAACAAAGCTAGTGGAGGTTACAGAATTCCAGTTGAGCTATTTCAAATCTTAAAAGATGATGCTGTGCAAGTGCTGCATTCAATATGCCAGCAAATTTGGAAAACTTAGCAGTGGCCACAGGACTGGAAAAGGTCAGTTTTCATTCCAATCCCAAAGAAAGGCAATGCCAAAGAATGCTCAAACTACCGCACAATTGTACTCATCTCACACGCTGGTAAAGTAATGCTCAAAATTCTCCAAGCCAGGCTTCAGCAATACGTGAACCATGAACTTCCAGATGTTCAAGCTGGATTTAGAAAAGGCAGAGGAACCAGAGATCAAATTGCCAACATCTGCTGGATCATGGAAAAAGCAAGAGAGTTCCAGAAAAACATCTATTTCTGCCTTACTGACTATGTCAAAGCCTTTGACTGTGTGGATCAAAATAAACTGTGGAAAATTCTGAAAGAGATGGGAATACCAGACCACCTGACCTGCCTCTTGAGAAACCTGTATGCAGGTCAGGAAGCAACAGTTAGAACTGGACATGGAACACAGACTGGTTCCAAATAGGAAAAGGAGTACATCAAGGCTGTATATTGTCACCCTGATTATTTAACTTATATGCAGAGTACATCATGAGACATGCTGGGCTGGAGAAAGCACAAGCTGGAATCAAGATTGCCAGGAGAAATATCAATAACCTCAGATATGCAGATGACACCAATCTTATGGCAGAAAGTGAAGAACTAAAGAGTCTCCTGATGAAAGTGAAAGAGGAGAGTGAAAAAGTTGGCTTAAAGCTCAACATTCAGAAAACTAAGATCATGGCATCTGGTCACATCACTTCATGGGAAATAGATGGGGTAAAAAGTGGAAACAGTGTCAGAGTTTATTTTTTTGGGCTCCAAAATCACTGCAGATGGTGACTACAGCCATGAAATTAAAAGACACTTAATCCTTGGAAGGAAAGTTATGACCAACCTAGAAAGCATATTAAAAAGCAGAGACATTACTTTGTCAACAAAAGTCCATCTAGTCAAGGCTATGGTTTTTCCAATAGTCATATATGGATGTGAGAGTGGGACTATAAAGAAAGCTGAGCGCCGAAAAATTGTTGCTTTTGAACTGTGGTGTTGGAGAAGGCTCTTGAGTGTGACTTGGGACTGCAAGGAGATCCAACCAGTCCATCCTAAAGGAGATCAGTCCTGGGTGTTCACTGGAAGGACTGATGTTGAAGCTGAAAATCCAGTGCCTCATTGGGCTACCTGATGCGAAGAGCTGAGTCATTTGGAAAAGACCCTGATGCTGGGAAAGATTGAAGGCAGGAGGAGAAGGGGACGAAAGAGGATGAGATGGTTGGATAGCATCACCAACTCAACGGACATGAGTTTGGGTAAACTCCAGGAGCTGGTGATGGACAGAGAGGCCTGGCGTGCTGCGGTTCATGGGGTTGCAGAGAGCGGACATGACTGAGTGACTGAACTGAATTGAACTGAACTGAGATCCCCTTAAACATGCCTCCAAACCCCCGTCCTCAACAGAACTGGACCAAGTGAGCCATAGTTCTCCACCCACTTCTTCTTAATTGCTTGAAAAATTTAAAGTTCAACTTTCTAAGAGAAGGAAAAAACAGACTAATCCTAGCCTTTCACACTATACCAGATATCAAGCTTCTGTGACTCCAGGGAGTCCCATTCCAGATTTGGAAACCATCCTTTTAGATCTCACCAGGAGCTCCAATCCATCACAGATCCACCCCCTCCCTTGCCCCTGCTGGCTGTTGCTGCCTCCCTCACCTCCCCAACATTCACCGCTTCTTTCTTCCCAACTGGGGGCTGCCATTCTTGTGACAAATAGCTCTGACCACATGCTGTGCAGGGTGCGGATAGGCATGCATGCATCAAACACACCCACCCATGCAGACATGAAACATAAGCACACTCAAACCACAGACACACACACATACACACACAGAAGTATGTTGAACACCCACCCTCCCACAAGAGAAGGAGATAAGTTTCTCGCTTGATGCCCCACTGGCCTGACTTTTCTTTTGCAGAGAAAACTCTGATTCTCTCTCCCAGAGCAGAACTCATCACAGTAGAGATGCCCACTCCTGAGTGACCTTCCTTCAGGTCTAAACATGCCTCCAGCAGCTACAGGCTGACCTCCTGAGGGGGAGGACCCATGTTCCACCAGCAGATGCTGTAGGATCATCAGGAAGTGGCCTCGGATGAGACCGCCCACTTGGACATCTTCATTCCTCCTCAGAAAGGTCTTCAGGACGATCAGTACCTTGCGGGCTATGTCCATGGGACTGGAACAGATGAGGTCCTGAGCAGGGGAGAAGGAAGCCAGAGCTCAGAGGGCATTATAGTTGGGGACAGTTGAGCAGTGAAGAGGGGCTGGAGAAGAGCCCCAGATGATGCTGTCACAGAACCTGGGGAAGGAAGCACTCACTCAGGACCTACCATGCATCATCCTGTCAAACAAGTCCATCCTAAACGGGAAAAAACAGAGGCTCAGAGAGATTGTGTGATGTGCCAAAGCTCACATAAACTAGTAAGTGGCACAGTTAGGATTTGAATCCCTGGTGGCTCAGATGGTAAAGAATCTGCCTACAATGCAGAAGACCCTGGGTCAGGAAGATCCCCTGGAAAGGGAATGGCTACCCACTTCAGTATCATTGCCTGGAGAATCCCATGGACAGAGGAGCTTGACAGGCTACAGTCCCAAGGGAAGGACTTGGATCACGAAGAGTCAGACACGACTGAGTGACTAACACACTCCCAACTCCAAGCCCACAGCTCTTTCTACTTTCCAGGATGCCCCTCTCTTGCACATGGAAGTACAAGGGCCAAGAAGAGGTTATTTCAGAAGCAGAGACCTGAGTGTGCCTTAAGGGAGAAGAGGGTGGGGGTGGAGATGTCACAGGGCAAGGACAGATTCAGGACACAGGAAGAGAAGCAAGGACCAGATCAGGCCCCGTCTCCACCATGGCATCTGGCTATTTCTGCCCCAAGGAGTAAAGGCCTTGGTTTCAGAAGGCTGGAAAGAACATTGCTTTTTATTCGCTTTCAGAGTTAATAAGTATATGTTAAAGGGGAAGTCAGCAGAAGCTACACCAGAGACTATCCCGTTGAGAGTTCCTGGCATCTTCCAGTTCAAACAGGCCAATTCCTCTGGAGAGGGCAGAGGGGGCTGGGTGCCACAAAACCAGTGTCACACACAGACTCCTAGCTCCTGACACACAGAACCATGATTACAGGCAACCGGCCAGACAAGCCCAGATGAACTGATCACTGGGTAGCACGGGGCCGTCTGTGCTTAGTTATCTAAAAACCCCCACAGCTGCCAGAGAAACAACTATAATACTGATGAAATAATTCATATTTTATGGCACAATGAGAAACATTTAAACATAAAATTTTTCTTTGCTAGCTTGGGCCTCTTCCTCCCCTTTTATTGTGTATTGTGCATCTGAATTAACCAGACCTCCTTAGGAGATAACATTCTTTCTCAATCTCATCAAGGGTCACAACTCATAAGTCTTTAGGGGATAACTTCCTTCCTAACTCTGCAAGGGACCAGGATGACCTCTGATCCATTACTACCTTTGTATGTATAGATTTAAATTGTGTAAACGATCAATAATGTCATTTAACCTCCTTCCTAACTCTGCAAGGGACCAGGATGACCTCTGATCCATTACTACCTTTGTATGTATAGATTTAAATTGTGTAAACGATCAATAATGTCATTTAACCATTTGTCTCAAAAACTTACATCACTGTGCTTTGACCTCTTATGGGCACAACAGTCCTCAGAGCTTTTTATTTTACTTTCTCAATTTATTTTTTTGGCCACACCACATGGTTTGCAAGATCTTAGTTCCTGGACTAGGCATGGAACCTGTGCTCCCTATAGCAGAAGCACTGAGTCCTAACCACTGGACTGCCAGGGAATTCCCCTCAGAGATTTCTGAAAGACTGTCTACCAGGTTATAATTCTTGGGTTGGGTCGAATAAAGTTGCCATTTCCTTCTGAGATAGACTCTTGATTAATTTTTATTGACAACATCAATAGCAATCACTCAATCAGGACCTAATAATGTCAGGCATTATTCTGTGTTTAAACTGTAGTTACATGTTTGTTTATACATTATCTGTATCTTCATGATAATTCTTCCTAGTAGGTGTCACTCCAGTTATTCAAATCAGCAAACTGAGGCAGATTAACTAGTTTGCCTGTCAAGAAAACAGGGGTATTATAAATTCTATAGCCACTATGATTTAAGGAAGGGCAGGGATGAGGTTGGCTTCATCTTTGTTACCTTGTAGGGACTTGGTTGGGAAGATCCCCTGGAATAGGAAATGGCAACCCACTCCAGTATTATTGCCTAGAAAATTCCATGGACAGAGGAGCTTGTTGGGCTACAGTCCATGGGGTTGCAAAGAGTTGGACGCAGCACTTACATACACATACACACAGAGACTCAGAAAACATCTTTGGCAGGAGAGGCTCTCAGAATAAGAAGGCTAAAGGGAATCTCAGTTCATTTCCATCAACCGTTTTACTTTATGGAGTGTGAGGCTGAAGCCAGATGAGGTGTGATTTGTCTGAGGTCACGGGACTTACAGCCAAACTAGTTTCCCAGTTCTGCTCCTTCACCAGCACACGGCTGCCTGACTGCCAAAGCCAGTCTCTTAGAAACCTGTTAGTGAATGCTAAAGTGCCAAAGGAAGGGGACACTGTGATGAATGCCAGGGGAAGGGGTGCACCCCACCCTATGGGTCAGTGAGGAGGCTCTGGGTGGAGTATGGCCCCCTCTGAAGCCTCTCCTGTCCAGAGTCGTCCAGAACTCTCTGGGACTGGGCCAACCAGAGGGACATGGCCCAAGCAGGGAACAAACAGAGCTTCTATGACATCACTGCTTTTTACATATAAACAACCCACGTGAAAGACCACCCGTTGGTAAGAGTGGCAATTAACAGCTTTGTTTTCAGCTGTTAATTACCCATATCAAAAACAGAAATTGGTACCAACACATATTTTTAGACTTTCCCCTCCTGCAGCTAGAAGCTGGGAAGCAATGGTAGGAATTATACACATGAACAAACAATAAAGTTGTTCCTTGCTCTTCTTTCTTAACTCTGATGTTTCTAGGATCTAATTTAGTAAAAACTCATTAATTTAGGCTCCGGTCATGGTCATAACCTTTGTTGGCTATATGACCTTCAGAATTCAGTAAGTCTTCCTTCTTTTTTAAAAAACTGTTTATTTATTTGGCTGTATCATGTCTTTGTTGTGGTTTAGTTGTCAGGTGGAATGTGGGGTTTTAGTTGCTCAAGCAGGGTTCAAACTTGCATCCCTTGCATTGGAAGGCAGATTCTTAACCAACGTACTACAGGGGAAGGCCCTCAATAAGCCTTTCTGAGATGAAGATTCTTTATCTGGTTCAGAGTCAGTCAGCAATCAGTGAATGATAGTCTACCGTGTACAGCATACCACGAGTGCTCCTATGTATTCTTTCATTTATCCCCATGTTACCTCCATTTTAGACATGAGGAAACCAAAGCTCAGAGAAGACTTCTTTCAGTTGTTAGGGGTTTGTTGTATCTGAGTCCCTCACTAGCCCATGGGCCAGGAACTAGGTCTAATTCTTCCCTGTGCTCAAACAAACAGCTCTCCCATTAGGTGAAACCCTGAGTCAGGGTTGGTTTCTCTCTTGTCTTGAGATTTAGCTCAATTTACTGGAAAAAACAATAGGGAATCAAAATCTGGGTTTTAATCTTAGCTCTTGTGACCTTGGGAAAATCTCTCTAAAACTATTTCTTATTCTGTTTAAAAAGAAAAAAATAAGATACTATGATTAGTATCTTCCTCAAAAGATCTGAAGTTTTTCTTTTTTGAAAGACTTAGATCTATTCAGATCCCTAACTCGAACAGGTCAGCAAAGGTTTATAAATACTTATGTGTGAGGAACTGACCCTGAACACTATCTGGCAAAGAAAATCCAGCATCTTAGCTCTGTCCATTGTTACCCTGTGTCCCATCTTGTTTTCTTTCCTTATGCACTAATGGTTTATTTTTAACCCATTCCTTATTCCCTTTTCTTCCTCATCCAAGGAAGAATTTGAGCCAAAGCATCAAATCAACTGCATACAAGCAGCTTCCTTATCTAACTGATGAACCTGACAGAAATTATAGGAATGTCTTACTTCACACAAAAAAACATTGGAATATGCAATAAACTCCTGATTAAAAAAAAAAAAATTCTGGATACGCCCAAAGAAGAGTGTTGCACATGTAATATTATCTTGAGAGTTATGACAGAAAAGAGGCTGAGTCCCTTTGCCAATCAGACATCTGCCACTACATGGCCCAGGGGTCCCCTGTGACATCAAACCCTTGCTAACAGAATATACTTAAGACAGGGAGGCGAGAGGGAATGGTGACAAAGGTCAGCATTTCAGAGGTATATCCCCTGAGGATTAGAGGGGCACATATCTCTCAGTGAGCAGACATCCATCAGACTTAGGAAAGGGTGGATTTACTAGGTACCTGCCAGTTGAAAAGACCTCCTACTAGCATGGAAACACTGAAAGTCCAGAGGTGGGTAGAAGCAGCTGTGAGTGCCTCCTGACCTCAGGAAACCAGCTCCCAGAGAGAAAGGGCCCACCACCTCTGACTGTAGAAATGAGCAAGTGGTCACCTACTAGCAAAATGAGTAGGATGCTGGGGCTGCTCCTGAGTATGTGAAACAGGGCTGCTACGCTGGCGGGAAGGGTAGGCTGCCCAGCAGATGGGACACCGTCCAGCTCCTCATAGCTGCTCTCTTCCCAGGAGAACCAAAGTTCCAGGACATGGTGCCCAAACCTCCTCATCAGCTCTGGATGCAGCAGGAACAACCTGAGCAGGAGCGGATGGTGGGTGTAGACTTGGTGCAGGTCTGGGGTGTCCTCTAGGTATTTTCTGATGGCGCCAACCACAGCCTGGAGGCAAAGAATAAAAAGGCTAAATACACCTTGCAGAGGCCCCAAGAGACTCCAATCCCCAACAAATAGAGACAGCCAAGATGTAACTGGGAAAAAATGTACTGGCTTCTCAGGGGTCCAGGTTATTTTCACTGGCGCCCTCCAGCAAAAACAAAATCTCACTATGCTTACCTTGTAACAGTGGCCCTCAACTCGGGGTGATTTCACTCCCCAAGGGACAGTAAAAATGTCTAGACTGTCTAGATTGTTGATTGTCTTGATTGGGGGAGTGCTAGTGGCGTCTAGTGTGAGAGAGCAGGAATCCTGCTAAATATCCTGCAATGCACCGAACAGCCTCCCACAGAAAAGACTGTGCAAAATGTCACCAGTGCTGTGGCTGAGAAACCCCACTCTATAATGACACTTAGCACAGTATGCCACAACTGTCAGCATGTATGTGTCTACCTACCACACTAGACTTTAGCTGTCTGAGGGCAGGGACTGCGGTAGGCAGCAAAGAGCAGGTGTGTTAAACCATTTATTAAACTTCTCTCTTCCCTGCTGCACATATAACAAAGCTCAAATTCCTGAGCATGTTACTCTCATGATTTTACGCTTCATAGTTTTGACTTCACTTGGGTCTTTCATCCATTTTGAGTTCATTTCTGTGTATGATATGAGCTAAGGGTCAAGCTCCATTCTGTTGCATGTAGATATGCAACTGATTCCAACACTATTTATTAAAAAGGCAGTTTTTCCTTTGCTGAATTGTCTTGTCGTTCTTATAAAAAACATATGGGTTTATTTTTGGGGTTTTTGTTTTCGTTTTTGACCTGAGGGACCTTAATTCTCCCACTAGGGATGGAACCCAGGTCCCGGCAGTGAAAGTGCCGAGTTCTAACCACTGAAGAGACAGGGAATTCCCTATGGGCTTATTTTTGGACTCTCAACTCTATTCGGTTGATCTGGATGTCTCTCCTAGACATATTTAGAGCCACACTGTCTTGATTACTCTATCTTTGTAGTAAGTTTGAAATGAAGAAGTGTGAGTCCTCCAAACCTGATCTTCTTTTTGAAAATTATTTTGGCTATTTTGGGTCCCTTGCATTTCCAAATAAATTTTAGGATCAGCTTGTCCATTTCGAGACAAGAAAAAAAAAAAAGGCAACTAGAATTTTGATGAAGATTATGTTGAATCTATAGAACAATTTGAGGAGTATTGCCATTTAAACACTATTAAGTCTTTTTTCCTAGTTTTCAGTTCAGTTCAGTCGCTCAGTCGTGTCCGACTCTTTGCGACGTCATGAATTGCAGCATACCAGGCCTCCCTGTCCATCGCCAACTCCGGGAGTTTACCCAAACTCATGTCCATCGAATCGGTGATGTCATCCAGCCATCTCATCCTCTGTAGTCCGCTTCTCCTCCTGCCCCCAATCCCTCCCAGCATCAGACTTTTCCAATGAGTCAACTCTTCACACGAGGTGGCCAAAGTATTGGAGTTTCAGCCCCAGCATCAGTCCTTCCAAAGAAGACCCAGGACTGATCTCCTTCAGAATGGACTGGTTGGATCTCCTTGCAGTCCAAGGGACTCTCAAGAGCCTTCTCCAACACCACAGTTCAAAAGCATCAATTCTTCAGTGCTCAGCTTTCTTCACAGGCCACCTCTCACATCCATACATGACTACTGGAAAAACCATAGCCTTGACTAGATGGACCTTTGTTGGCAAAGTAATATCTCTGCTTTTGAATATGCTATCTAAGTTAGTCATAACTTTCCTTCCAAGGATTAAGCGTCTTTTAATTTCATTGCTGCAGTCACCATCTGCAGTGATTTTGGAGCCCCCAAAAATAAAGTCTGACACTGTTTCCACTGTTTCCCCATCTTTTTCCCATGAAGTGATGTGACCAGATGCCATGATCTTAATTTTTTGAATGTTGAGCTTTAAGCCAACTTTTTCACTCTCCTCTTTCACTTTCATCAAGAGGCTTTTTAAAAAAAAAAAAAAAAAGGCTTTTTAGTTCCTCTTCACTTCTGCCATAAGGGTGGTGTCATCTGTATATCTGAGGTTACTGATATTTCTCCCGGCAATCTTGATTCCAGCTTGTGTTTCTTCCAGACCAGCGTTTCTCATGATGTACTCTGCATATAAGTTAAATAAGCAGGGAGACAA
>SJYX01018320.1:0-15092 GCA_006410675.1 Oreotragus oreotragus | reverse complement strand
CCAGTGCTGTGGCCACTGCTGAGTTTTCCAAATTTGCTGGCATATTGAGTATAGCACTTTCACAGCATCATCTTTTAGGATTTGTAATAGCTCAACTGGAATTCCATCACCTTCACTAGCTTTGTTCGTAGTGATGCTTTCTAAGGCCACTTGACTTCACATTCCAGGATTTAGACATAATTAACATATAAAATGCCTAAGTTTAAGGTTTCCCTGATAGCTCAGGTATGGGCTTCCTTTGTGGCTCAGCTGGTAAAGAATCCTCCTGCAATGTGCAAGACCTGGGTTCGATCCCTGAGTTGGAAAGATCCCCTGGAGAAAGGGACAGCTACCCACTCCAGAATTCCAGCCTGGAGAATTCCATGGACTGTACAGTCCAGTCACAAAGAGTCAGACACGACTGAGGGACTTTCAAGTTTAAGAGATACAACATAATCATCTGATAAATGCATATATTGTGAAATGATTGCTCCAGCCCTAAGAGTTTATAAAGAAGCTGGAGGGAGAAAACCTGTAACAAATAACCTCATCAAAGTAATCCAAGACCAGCCTGGCTAACAATGATATAGGTCCCAGCAATACATTTTGTTTCATAAATGTTATCTGTAGACATCTCACATCTTTTTCCTCCTGCACAAACCAGAGATGGTACTAAGAAAACAGCCTTTAACCTAACTGACCTTTATAACTTAGGTTAATTAGGACCTAATTAACTTAGGTCCACACCGTGTAGGATCCTTCTTCTCTGATTAGGGATCAAACCCATACCCCCTGCAGTGGAAGCATGGAGTCTTGACCACCTGACTTTGGGGGAAGTCCTTAAGTCTTGATTTTCTTATCAATAAAATAAAAATAGTAACCTCTGCCTCCCAGAACTGTTGAGAGAACTGGCTAGTTACACGAGCTCTGTATGTGTCAGCACTGTCTCGCTCTGGTCCCCCAACACACCCTGTCTCTCTGCCGCCCAGCATCTCTATACATACACCAAACAGTCTTCCAAGGAACCATGATGAAGAGGAGCAGGAGGAGGAGGAAAAGCCCCAGGAGTTTTGGTCCATACCTCATCTAAGGCACCATCTTTGTCCTGGCAGGTTGCAAGCAGATAGACAGAAGCTCTGAAGACCACGAGTGGAGGGCGTTCACCCTGGTCCTGCAGAGATAGGAGGAAGCTTTGCACAGCCATGAATAACTTCGTCTTTGAGACAAACCTGTCAACCAAGGACAGTCTGAGTGAAAAAGGCAGAGATGGCTGTCCTGCCTTGCCACACCCTCCCTCTGCCCTTCTGTCCCAGCAGGTCCACAGCCTAATGACATCTTGCACAAAGAGGGTGCTGCACATACTTAACAAAGCACTGTCACACATGCACAGCATGTAGTTCTCTGCTTTGTGCAAGGATTTGTTAGAGGACAGAGACTCTTCACTCACACCTAGAAA
The DNA here is from genome assembly GCA_006410675.1 of Oreotragus oreotragus. Taxonomy (NCBI): domain Eukaryota; kingdom Metazoa; phylum Chordata; class Mammalia; order Artiodactyla; family Bovidae; genus Oreotragus; species Oreotragus oreotragus. The sequence continues at coordinate 13,657 of SJYX01018320.1, read as the reverse complement.
GTAAAGCATCAGGCAGCTGGACCAGCAGTGTTAAAAAGAAGAGTGCTACTTTGGGGTTTCGGGAGGCCCTGCTTTGACAACCAGTTCACCCTTCTTTTCTCATATTTATCACTAAACATTTATGCGTTCAATGGGTTCATTTCTGGGGAAGGGAGACTTCTACACTTGTACATGCAAGGAAGATGGGGATGAGGAGACCAACTTCACTACATGTCCTTTTATGCTTTTTAAATTTTCTACCATGGGTATGTCTCACCTATCAGATTAAAACTCTGATAAACCTTTTAAAATAGGTAATATTAAATGCAATGTGGTATCCTGGATTGTATCCTAGAACAGAAAAGGGACAGCACAGGAAAACTGGTGAAATCTGAATAAAGTTTTTAGTTAATAGTATTGTACCATCATACATATGGTCAAGTGATTTTTAACAAGGGTGCCAACACCATTCAGTGGGGAAAGGACAGTCTTTTCAACAAATGGCACTGGGAAAACTGGATTTTGACATCCAAAAGAATGAAGTTAGAATCTTACCTAACATGATAGAAAAAAATTAACTCCAAATAGAAACACACTTAAATGAAAGACTTAAACCTATAAAAAAATTTTAGAACAAAATATAAGGCAAAAGTTTCATGACATTGAATTTGGCAATGAATTATTGGTTATGACACCAAAAACATAGGCAATAAAAGAAAAAAATAAACTGGACTTTATGAAAGTTTTAAAAGTTTTTGCATCCAAAACCACTATCAAAAGAGTAAAAAGGCAACCCACAGAATGGTAGAAATTATTTACAAATCTAATAAAGAACAAATATCCAGAATATATAGATAACTCCTAAAACTCAACAACAAAAAAACACTCAAACAATCTGAATCAAAACTAGACACAAGATCTGAATAGACATTTCTCCAAAAAAGATATACAAATGGCCAACAAGCACATGAAAAGATGCTCAACAACAAATGACAACAGAAAAAATAGACAAATTTCATCCCCCCAAAATTTCTTTAATTAGATTTAATCAAAATTTAAATTAAAAGACACTTGCTTCTTAGAAGAAAAGCTATGACAAAACTAGACAGTGTATTACAAAGCAGAGACATTACTTTGCCAACAAAGGTCTGTATAATCAAAGCTATGGTTTTTCCAGTAGTCATGTATGGTTTCGAGAGTTGGACCATAAAGAATTCTGAGTGCCAGAGAATTGATGCTTTTGAACTGTGGTGTTAGAGAAGACTCTTGACAGTCCCTTGGACTGCAAGGAGATCAAACCAGTCAAACCTAAAGGAAATCAACCTTGACCACTGGAACGACTGATGCAAGTTGAAGCTCTAGTACTTTGGGTGCCTGATGTGAAGAACTGACTCATTGGAAAAAACCCTGATGCTGGGAAGTTGGAGGCAGGAGAGGGGATACAGAGGATAAGATGGTTGGATAGCATCACCGACTTGATGGACATCAGTTTGAGCAAGCTCCAGGATGTCGTGATGGACAGGGAAGCCTGGGGTGCTGCAGTCCATGAGGTCACAAAGAGTCGGACATGACTGAGCAACCGAACTGAACAGAATCAAAACCACAATGCAAAAACCACTTCATAACCACTAGGATGGCTATAATCAAAAAGATGGACAAGTCTTGACAAGGATATGGAGAAACCAGAACCCTTGCTCGAAGATTGCTGGCAGGGCTGTAGCTCCTCTGGAAAACAGTTCGCAAGTTCCTCAAAATGTTACCCATAGTATTACCATATGACTCCTCAATTCTAAACCTGGTGTATACAGAAAAGGAATAGAAAACAAGTACTCAAACACACACATGTACACATATATTCACAGCATTACTATTCATAATAGCCAAAAGGTGGAAACAGCCCAAATGCCTATCAATGAATGAAGGAATAAACAAACTGTGGTGTATACACATGATGGTATTCAGCCATGAAAAAGAATGAAGTACCAATGCCTGCTGCAAACATTATGCTTACTGGATGAATCTTGAAAACATTATGCTCAGTGGAAGGAGCAGGTGCAAAAGATCACACACGTATGACCACATCTACCAGAAATGTTCAGAATAGATAAGTCCACAGAGACAGAATGCAGAATGCTAGTTGCCAGAAGCTTAGCAGAAGGAAAGGGGAGTGACTGCTTAAAGGATAAGAGGCTTTACTTTGGAGTGATGGAAATGTTTTGGAACTAGACAGAGATGGTTTGCCCAACACTGTGAATATACTCAATGCCACTGAGTTGTCCTCTTTAAAATGGTTAACTTAGCTATGTAAACTTTACCTCAATAATTTTTTAAAAGCTTAATGAAAAACAGTACTTTGATTTTAAATTTTAATAAGTTGTATAGTAATTCTTAAAACCAAAGTAAGCTACTTTTTTTTTTTGGTGCATAAACAACACCCTCAGGGATATCAAGGAATTCTCATCAGCATTCAAGGCTCTGTCCTTCACTCCTGCGACTACCCATCTCTCCAAACTGTGAGCCCCTCAGGAATACACGCCATTTCTCACTTATCTCCATGTCCCCAGTGCTCAGCACCAGACCCGGAGAGGATGCCTCTGTAAATAGTTATTGAACTGAACCTGGCTACAGATGTAGCTTCCAGAACCAAGTATCAGTCGCCACCTCTGAGCACTGACCTGTCCTCGTGAATGTAGGCCAGGTAGAAGAGAAGCAGGATGCAGTACTGTCTCTGGCGAGCAGCTTCCTCCACGTACTGGCGATCCGACAGGAGAGCAAGGCTTTCAGGGCCCCTGCTGCTTATCTGGGGCAGCCCATGCTGCAGGAGCTCAGACACTGCAGAGAGCTCTGGGGAGGGAGCAGGCCGGAGAAAATCACACAAAGGACAGAGGAGAGCAGCTAATGGTCACATGCGTGTCTGTACATACAGAGTACTGCACAGGACAGCAAGGACACACACAGGATAAAAGGCAATCAGTCTCTTCTCCCTCTCTTAATCTCTCAGGAAAGACTGAAGGTAACGTGTGGAAGGACTTGGATACATTCGTCCACTTGACAATGTCCACTGAGTGGCTATTCTAGGCCAGGCTATGACACACGGGCCCTACCTCCTGTAGCTGGCAGCTGGTGGGAAAAAAATAGATAATGAGATAGATAATTGCAGGACATATGATCAGTGCCATGTTCAAGTGTGGAAGAGAGAGTGACTCATGCCACCTGCGATGGGAGGGCAAGCTCAAAGAGGAGGGAACTGTGAAGGGTGAACAGCAATTAGGCAGAGAAAGGAGAGAAGAGTCTTGCCAAGCCAGGAAGCAAGGTGTTCAGCAGCCTGGAGGCATAAGAGGATGTCATGTTTAGCGGGCAGCAAGGAATTCAATGTGACTGGACCATCAGTGAAAAGATGTGGAGTGTCAAGCGTTTGGGAACTGGGTGATGTAATTTGTAGGTAGGCTGTGAATGACCTTGAACAAGGAGTATAGAATGTGGATTTTAACCTGAGAGCAGATTCCTACATTTCTCATGAAACCTCTGTTTCTTACAAGAAAGAACATTTGAATACCAAAAGAATATGAAAGAAAAGGACCTCAGAGCTTAAGTTTTGAATAAACTGAACTTCATGGAAAATTCACTACATTACCCTTACTTTCCAAATTTCACCACAGACAGACCAGAGAAAACTCCATCACTGTCAAACAATGCCTGATAGACTGCTGATTGGAGATGACTGCTAAAGGCCAGGGGAGTTGAGATGTTGACATGGGGAGTTGAGACATTGACTTGGATTTTTGGATAGACCCTCCAGCAGTCGGTGAAGACCAGTTGGAGGATGAGAGACTGAAAACAGGGGGCCAAGATAAAGGTCACATGAAAGGGTCCATCCTGCCAATGCAATGGGCCTACAGCCAAGTAGAGAGTGAGATGGAATGTGCCACTGATATGTGGCACCAATCAGGTCAGGTTTCCTAATTCTAAGCTTATTGCTTTTTCCACCAAAGCACACTATGATCATTGTGATCATAACAAAATTAATATCCTTGAGCCTCGCACACCCACCTGCCCTTTCTCCTGAAATGTAAAAGAAAGATGCAGTCTGCATGGAAGTAAGGTTGGCTGCTCTTCCTGGTGCTCTGAGATATGACAAGATATCTGGATCTTGGGGTCTGAGGAGGCAGAAGTGGGGCTCCTCCTATTCAGACGAGAGAGAGAACTGGCCAGCAGCAGCGGACTGGTGCTGGTAAGCACAAGAGGCTGCTGTGACGTGGCTGCCACCAGGGCAGAAGTCATCACGCTATTCCCTGTGCAGGCCAGACCACACCTGGACAGGCAGAGAGCTGATCTATTACCTCACCTCCCTCCCTAGGAAGCAGCTTATAGTTCCATCGTTTCATGATTCCATGGTTCTTCTGGGTAGCTTTAGGCAAAGATTTCTTACTACTGTACTGACTTATGACTCAGTCAATCAGCAAGACATCCAGACACTAAGACAGCACCATGGACCTCGTGAGCAGTCAAACTACAGCATCTTACCTTCTTGGGAAGGTGGTCCTGTCTTCTCTGGAGCTGAGAGGAGGCTGATGCACATGTAGTACAGGAAACTGGAACACACCTGGTTCAGGGCTGAGTGACTTAGTGGGAAGAGAGGAAGACAGAACAAGAGAGAGGACATTGCTACTCTGGCTGGGACAGCATTATCTTTGCCAGGTACTGAGGCACCACTGCTTTGTACCAGAGTCCAAGGAAATTCTAACCATGGCCCTGGTAGAGAAGGTTGAAGGTCTGGAGGTGGCTGTGAAAACCAAATATGGAACCTGCTGCCCACAGGTGTAACTTAGTCACTTGGCCCATATAGGTATTCACGAAAAATTTCCTGAAAAAAATAAGGTGAGCTACTAAGCTCCAAATTAATAAAACATATAAACAAAATGTGCTCCTGGGTCAGGAAGGGGCTAGCAAGTACTAGAAAAAGGGGAAACTGTTGAACCCAAAATGAGTGATTCAGGAGAATTACAAACATCCAAAACTGTGAATCTGAACCCAGGTGGATCCCTGTATTCTCTCCTGAACGTTAGTTGTTCTATCCAGAGATATGGAAGGAGGGCTAGATACTACACTGAGGTTACCTTGAGGACTGTAGGCAGTAACAAGTGGAATCTGCCAAGCAAATGCAGAAACAGGTAGCAAGTCAGAAATGGCAAGGCTACTCCAGAAACCTAATGAGAGAGATTGAAGCAGCAACCTCTCTACTCTGTATAAGAGAGCCTCTCCTCTGGAATTGCTGGGCTGGCAGCAACCAGGACATGACCCTCTTCTCTTGATGGACATGGCATCAGTTACCCTGTGAGGGCCTCAGCTTCCTGGTCTGTAAAATGAGGGTTAGACAAATGATCTGTAAAAGCCCTTCCAGTTTTGATGCTAAAAGCTGCCCTTCTGAGTATCACATGGAATGAGAGTCTTATGAGAACCAGATAAGTAAAAGCTAGAGAAACCCAACCAGCTCATACCATCAGGTGCTGAGCAATTCTGACACTGTGTCAATCCCTCCATGGTCCTATAACTAAACCACACCAGTCAGAAATTTCCATCTGTCCAGTCAAGAAGGACACTTGGCCCCTTGGGGCAATACATACCTCAGGCCACTGCAGAACCTAGCCTTCAGTTCCAGGGCCAGTTGTATGAAGGATGAGGCAGCTTGCGAGAATTGGGAAGAAAGCAGAGAGTGGTTTAAGCCAGGCTTGTTACAGGGATTCCCAAGTCTGAGTGATACTATTTTTGGAGTCACACAGACCTCGGTTCAAATATGCTTCACCGCTAACTAGTAACGTGACCCTGAGACACTAACTTATCTTCTCTGAGATTCAGTTTCGATATCTATACCTCAAAGCCTGCTGCAAAACTAAGTAAGATATATGTATATAGAAGATCTAACAAATATTTAGCTCAGAGCAAGTTCTGAATAAAAGTTCACCTTCTTTTCTGATGAACGTTCCGCACTAGCTGGTGACTCTGGCCCAGGCCCCTGCATTGCCTGACTCTCCCAGTCTCCCCGCTCCCACTCCACCCTGCTTAAAAGTGACCACCCCGGGCTCCTGTAAAAGGAGAATTCTAAACAAGAGCTACCACTGCCCCAGCTCGTGTTGAGGATAATCTGTATTCTATCCTAGGGCGTCTGGTAGGGAATTAACTTCTCAGAGTCTCACAGCAACTTTCTGAGACAGCATTTAACCCATGGTCTGAACTGGAACCTTCTTGACTCAGAGAAGTATCAATTAATTTGAGAACTGCCTTTAAAGACTTCTGATTGCTGGATGATATATCCTTCCACACAACACTAGGCAGAGTGTGGATGTTGATTCTGAATGAATGAGAAACCCTCCACCCACAGGTTGTACTCTCTCTGAGTATCCTGAGCAACTGCCTAAGGCGCCAGCCTCCCTTCCAACTTCCACACTTGCTTGTGGCCTACCGAGCTTCTTGGAGAATTTCTCCTTCATGTGAGGGACGATGACAAAAAGGCTGTGCAGAACTGAGAGGAAAACCTCTATCACGGCTGGGTGAGCGGCCTGCTCCCAGTACCTCTGCAAAGAACCAAGAGGGAGCACATCGTCCACTAGGACCAAACCTCTGAAGAAAAAAGAGCATCAACAAAAACTGCATCATCTAGCAGTAACAGACTAAATTCTTTCATCTGATGGACACAAAAAAACTCAGAGACCTGAAGTTACAAGCCTACCTCCAAGGCTTACCTGTGCCACTTAATAAACTGTGCAAGATTCGTTACTGCTCTGGGCATCTACCAAAGAGTAAACCAGGAATAACCACAAGTCCTACCTCCCAGAAACAAATGACATCTCACATGTAAAAAGCACTTTCTAAACTATGCATTATAGTGATATGAATGACACTCATGTTTCTAACATATAATAATATGGTTCACAAACTCCCTTCATGTTTATTTTTCATGTGATCTTTGAACAGAATCACGAGGCAGCTTGATGTGGTAGACAGAATAGAGAAACTTGGGTTCTATTTCAAGCTTTGCACAAGGTCACTGTGTGCCCTGGGTCAGTCACCCCCTCCCCTTTCACTGTTTCGGTTCCTCATGTATAAATAGCCAGGGCCTCAGGGATGTGGTTCTTACAAATACTTTTCATTTGGTTTTCAAACCAAGTTTTTTTTCAACTAGAAAAGTAAGACAAGTTCATTAAAGAAAATGTATAAAATACTGAAAAGTAGAAAGCAAAAATAACACAATAATTCTATGGTCTAATTCTAGATCTAGCTCTAACACGTCATAAATCTAGGAGGAAGGCAGAGAAGGGGAAGAAACCAAAGTGAATGGCCCAACTATTACTGTTAGTGTGTGCCAATCAGGATTGTAACCCATGGCCCCTGGGAGTTACCCTCCTGAAGACCCTGGCATGCTGGCTCAAAGGCTTCTTCAAGGAACAGAGGCTCTCCTGTCATAGCCAGAGGATGCTCCCCTGCTGCCACCTACTGTTTCCAGTAGTTTCCAGGGTGTTTTGGAGGTTTCCTTTCCCAACTAATGGACTGTTCATAGGATGTCCAAAACTCAAACAAGACAAGACTCACCCAGGGTCATCTGGGCAGTCAACACTATGGACCCTGCTCTTCCTACCATCTTTGTCTCAAGTCAGCTCAAAATCAGGTCTCTTGAGAGTAGCCATCTCTCATGTTACAGAACTCACATATGTGCTACTTACTGAAGCCTAAATCACATCGACTGCTGCTCTTTGCATGCTTAGTCACTCAGTCGTGTCCAACTCTTTTGTGACCCCACCCTGGACCACAGCCCACCAGGCTCCTCTGTCCACGGGATTTTTTAGGCAAGAACATCAGAGCGGATTGCCATTTTTACTAGGCAGACAAAACACATGGGTTCAAACCTGAGCACTGTCATATACTTGCTTTACAGCCATAGAAAAATCATCTTTAAATTGGGGAAAATTATAGGACCTATTTCACAGGGTCAATGGGAGGGTTAAATTAAGTTCTGAATATAAGGCATTTATCACTTCATTAACACACACCAAAGAATTGATACTTTTGATCTGTGGTGCTGGAGAAGACTCTTGAGAGTCCCTTGGACTGCAAGGAGATCCAACCAGTCAATCCTAAAGGAAATCAGTCATGTATATTCACAGGAAGTTCCAACTTTGGTCACCTGATGTGAAGAACTGACTTATTGGAAAAGACCCTGATGCTGGGAAACATTGAGGGCAGGAGGAAAAGGGGATGACAGAGGATGAGATGGTTGGATGGCATCACTGACTCGATGGACAGGAGTTTGAGCAAGCTCCAGAAGTTGGTGATGGACAGGGAGGCCTGGCATGCTGTGGTTCATGGGGTCACAAAGAGTCGGACACAACTGATCGACTGAACTGAACTGAAACATTACCGATTTATTATTTTATTACTACTACTTTCTACTTTTTAAGAGGCATCTATTAACCTATTGTTTACAACAAAACACTGTACTGTGATTTTAAAACCAAAGGAAAAGTAGCTGCAAGAACAACACTGCTAAGACCCGCAGAAGGTCTAGTTGAGTGTCGAGTCACTGTCCTGTGCCTCAGCCTGGCTTGCTTTCACGTCTTTCTCCTCCTCAAGATCCTTACTGACCAACCCACCATCACCATGGGGATACACAGGGAGTCACAGGCACTGAGGAGAAATTCTGAGAAGGCCTCCAAAGTGTCTTCTTTCTCAGCACTGGGAGCTGTGAATGGATTCTCTTGGGCTGAAGGCTCCCTCTGGAATTCCATAGCCAACCTGAGAAATAAATATGAGTATATTTATTACTGTCTATGCAACACGGTCAGATTCATCCTCTTAGAGGGATTTCTGAGTTCAGGGCTCAGAGCAAGCATCCCCACCAGCAGACCTGGAGAAAAATCCGGAGGCCTCAGTGAGCGAGAACCTGGTCTTGGGCCCCGCCTCCAGGTTCGAGCTCCTTGCCCTCTCTCCCATAACACGTGATACTCCACTCGACTATGTATGTTAATACTTCCCTCAACATACCATGCTGTCTGCTGCTTCACATCTCTTTGCCTATACATGTGGTGCTCTCTCTGTTTGGAACGCCTTCCCCAAGTCTGTGACAATGTAACGGATTGCACACATATACACAAAACTGTCTCAGTTCCCAAGAGACTGTGAGCTCCTTTTGGGCAAGAGCTGATCTGTCTTTCTACTTTCACTATCTAGCATCAGGGCTGGCACACAGTAGGTACAACAAATGTTTGTTGATGAGAACTGAATTAATCCAACAAGCAGTCAGTGAACACATGGAGCTCTAGGTTACTTGGGATGAGGCACAAAGCTGAATGAGATACAACTTCATTGTACAGTAACAAAAACTTCATCAGAAGAGAACCTTTAGAGACCTCCTCCACATACTCACTCCAAACTCATACACATCCCCATTCTCCACCCCAGTCAAAGTCCTCTCACTATGCAGCAAAGCATCAGAAATCAAGTGTTGCTTCTAGAACTTCATCCTATGTCCAGTCCTCTCTGTACCCACCCTCCATACTACTACCTCATCAGACTGTAAAGAGCTCCTCACCTGCAGGCATTTCTAAATCCCTCCAGAGTGTTCAAAAGGAACTTCCCTCTTCGAAGAATGACCCTCTCCGAATTTCTGTTGGAGGCATGGCCCTGAGGTGAGAAGGAAAGAGGGAAACTACTGGTCAAGTACATACTCTGTATTCCAGTCTTTGCTTAGAGGACTACAGACCTCTTCCTCCCACACTGGAGTCTGGCATTCCCACACACTTAACACTTCCCAGGGGGTCTTAGGGATATCCTCAAAAATTCAGACATCTAGTAGCTCCTTTAAAAACATGGTACAAAGGGGAACCTTAACCCCTTGTCTCCCTATGAAGCACAGGACTGGTTCTTGTTCTATTATACGCAGAAAGCTGTCACAGGCTAGTCGACATTAGCCTAACTGGCTGTTAACACCCATATTAGTTGCTCCAAAACACACAAATTCCCCCACTGTATCATGTGCAAAGAGCTTAGTTTCCAAAGTTAATCTAGAAGACATAAAGCACTCATATTAATAGTATTTCCTCTGATATTTTAAGCCTCAGTTCAGCTCAGTTCAGTCGCTCAGTCGTGTCCGACTCTTTGTGACCCCATGAATTGCAGCACACCAGGCCTCCCTGTCCATCACCAACTCCCGGAGTTCACTCAGACTTGCGTCCATCAAGTATGTGATGCCATCCAGCCATCTCATCCTCTGTCGTCCCCTTTTTCTCCTGCCCCCAATCCCTCCCAGCATCAGGGTCTTTTCCAATGAGTCAACTCTTCGCGTGAGGTGGCCAAAGTACTGGAGTTTCAGCTTTAGCTTCATTCCTTCCAAAGAAATCCCAGGGTTGATCTCCTTCAGAATGGACTGGTTGGATCTCCTTGCAGTCCAAGGGATTCTCAAGAGTCTTCTCCAACACCACAGTTCAAAAGCATCAATTCTTCGGCGCTCAGCCTTCTTCACAGTCCAACTCTCACATCCATCTATGACTACTGGAAAAACCATAGCCTTGACTAGATGGACCTTAGTTGGCAAAGTAATGTCTCTGCTTTTGAATATACTATCTAGGTTGGTCATAACTTTTCTTCCAAGGAGTAAGCGTCTTTTAATTTCATGCTATGAACCACTAAAAGTCAACAATTATGACACACTGCACACTCATCAGATTCTATGATTCTAGTGAATCTAGCCTTAAATAATTTTGTGAGCATGTTTATCCTACCCACTTGGATGATATAAAAGACAAAGTATGTAGCAGGCCCTGGGATTTACTACCCAAACTCAGATCCTTGCTAGCTTTGGACCTAAGAGAAAAACTGCTTAACCCCTGCGGCTTTGGTTTCTTAATGAGGATAACAATTATTAAGCCTTGCAGCTCTGTAGTTACAGTAAAAAAATAACATCTCATTGTAGGTGTGTGTGCATGAGAAAAAGCTACAAACTGGCATATAAAGATAATGCAATGTACTAATTATCTTCTAAAAAACAGAGCAGCATGATCTCCAGAAGCAGCAGCTACTGTGCACTAACCAGGGGCCTCCAGTTCAGCGGCGTCTGGGACAGATCTGCACACCGGCTCAGCATGGCTTTGACCAAGGCCTGCAGCTCCTTGTACAGCACAGGTAGCGCACTCTGATGATCCTTCCTGCACGCAGGGAGACAAAGGTAGGCCTATGGTGAGGTCAGGGTACTCCAAGATAGCCCCAGGTTATCAGGCAATGAGGGGGCATGTGGTGGATCCGAACTTGGGTCGTGGAACCGATCTGACAAAAATCCAGCTCCAGCACGTCTGCTGCATGACTTTATGCACATTCCTCATCCTCTCCAGCCCTCAGTTTCCTCATCTAGTAAGTGAAAGGTAACAGTACTGTCCTCATAGAATTATGCTAAGGATCAAACTGGATAATGTATGCAGAGAACTCAGGACAGTGCTTACTAGATAGTAAGTCCTTATAAATGACAGCTATGACTATGACTGGGCTTCCCAGGTGGCACCAGTGGTAAAGAATCCACTTGCCAATACAGGAGATGTAAGAGATGTGGATTCAATCCCTAGGTAGGGAAGATCCCCTGGAGGAGGACATGGCAACCTACTCCAGTATTGTTGTTTGGAGAATCCCCACAGTCAGAGGAGCCTGGCGGGCTACAGTCCGTCGGGTTGCACAGAGTCAAACACGGCTGAAGTGACTTAGCATGCATGTACACACGCACATACTATGGTTATTGTTATTAAGGATACAGAGGGTTTTCTCACTGAAAAGGACCTCCCAGTTAAAGAAGTACTACCTAGAACAGAAGGTATATCAAGAGATATATATGGCCACTGTTTTCAAATAACTCATAAGCTCTCTTATTTTTTCAATTAATTTATTTTAATTGGAGGATAATTACTATACAATATCATGATGGTTTTTGCCATACACCAACATGAATCAGCCACAAGTATAAATGTGTCCCCTCATCCTGAACCCTCCTCCCAACCTCCCTCCCTACCCTATCCCAAGCTCTCTTAGAGAAGAGAAATCAAATTTGATTTCTGCTACCTTGATGAGGAAAATCATGATCAATAGGTAAATGTTATCAAGGACCCAGATTTTATTTAAGGAATGAATATAAGGAAGAACTTTCTAAGAGTCAAAACGTTATAGAGGCACACAACACTGTAAATTAACTAAACATCAATAAAATTTTTTTAGAGCTGAAAAAAATCTCTATAGAGGTAGACAGGAGTATGTAGGAGAAAGTGAGCTCTCTTGGAGATTATAAACAGAGACTGGAAACTATGTTTGGAGAATCAATTAATATGAGAATGTGTAAAGTAACACTTAGGATCCATTTGAACCCTCATATTTCTATAACCTCAGAGGAGGCAAGAGTCATGATTAGTCTAAATGTGAGCTCCAAGAGGCCAGGGGCCAGTTCTGCCTTTTCACTTTACCAAACAGAACTAGATGCATTGTAAATTGATGCTAAATTAAAAAAAAAAAGTTAAAGAAATGAATGACTGACTACTTGACAGGGTATAGTTTGCTGTATTGATTTCCTAGAAATGCTATGATAAGTTACCATAAACTGTGTTACTTAAAACAACAGAAATTTATTTTCACGTTCTGGGGGCTAGAAGTCTGCAGTCAAGGTGTTAGCCCCTCCAAAGGCTCTAGGGAAGAATCCTGCCTTGCTTTTTAGGTTCTGGCGGTCGCTGGCAATCCTTATCATTCCCTGGCTTATAGATGCATGATTCCAATTTCTGCCTCGGTCTTCACATGGCCCTCTGTGTGTGCCTGTGTCCAAACTCCCTTCTCCTTCTAAGGGCATCAGCCCCTGGATTCAGGAGCCCACACTGTATGGCCTCATCTTAACTCAATTGTATCTACAAAGGCCCTGTTTCCGAACAAGGGCATAAATTTTAGAGGGATGTTAGGCCCAATGCAGTAAGTAAGGGGAAACCTATGTTAACCCTCATCTCTGGGCTGTTTTTGAACTCTGAGAGCAATCCATTGGGCCTTCTAATTGCTCAGTTAACTGTATATAGTGAAGGCTTGATTTCCCCTTTCCCTTCTGGAAGCTCTTTCATTATTTTCCCTTTTTAGACTTTATTTTTTACAACAGTTTTAGATTTACAGAAACAAATACAGTAGCTAGTGCAGTGTTCCCATACTCCCCCAGCTCTACTGCAGTTTCCCCTACTATTAACACACTGCATTAGTGTGGCACATCTGTTACAATTAGTGAACAGTATTGAATGGAAGTTCTAACTTTCTATCCTACATTGATAGCCAAGCTCTGGCTCTTCCATCTTTACATTCTTTCAACAGTTCTCACTCCTCATTCCCTCTTCTGGTTGGGCTTCCCAGAGACCTTCTGAATCACTCCACCTCAGAGGGACCACCTCACTAAACATTCAGGAAAATTAAAGTCAAAAATAAAAGCATCTAAGGATTAATAATCTTTTAATTAATAACCTTATATTATTAACTTTATAAATATAAACTTATATTAATAACCTTAATAACCTAATAAACTCCCTATCCATAATGCTCCATAATTCTGATCCAACCAGCTTTCTGGCTTCTTCAAGTACTACTTACCCTCACTCGATCTGCTGGCCAAACTGACTACTGTATCCTC
>SJYX01018319.1:0-13344 GCA_006410675.1 Oreotragus oreotragus | reverse complement strand
AGCCTTCAGAATGGGAGAAAATAATAGCAAATGAAGCAACTGACAAAGAATTAAACTCCAAAATATAGAAGCAGCTCATGCAGCTCAATACCAGAAAAATAAAAATAGGCCAAAGAAATAGACAGACATTTCTCCAAAGAAGACTTACAGATGGCTAACAAACACATGAAAAGATGCTCACCATCATTCATTATCAGAGAAATGCAAATCAAAACCACAATGAGGTACCATCTCATGCCAGTCAGAATGGCTGCTATACATGTCTACAAACAATAAATGCAGTAAAGGGTGTGGAGAAAAGGGAACCCTCTTACAATGTTGGTGGGAAGGCAAACTAGTACAGCTACTATGGAGAACAGTGTGGAGATTCCTTAAAAATCTGGAAATATACCATCATTCATTATCAGAGAAATGCAAATCAAAACCACAATGAGGTACCATCTCATGCCAGTCAGAATGGCTGCTATACATGTCTACAAACAATAAATGCAGTAAAGGGTGTGGAGAAAAGGGAACCCTCTTACAATGTTGGTGGGAAGGCAAACTAGTACAGCTACTATGGAGAACAGTGTGGAGATTCCTTAAAAATCTGGAAATAGAACTGCCATATGACCCATCAATCCCACTGCTGGGCATACACACCGAGGAAACCAGAATTGAAAGAGACACACGTGCCCCCAATGTTCATTGAAGCATTGTTTATAATAGCTGTGATATGGAAGCAATCTAGATGTCCATTGGCAGACAAATGGATAAGAAAGTTGTGGTACATATACACAATGGGATATTCAGTTCAGTTCAGTTCAGTCGCTCAGTCATGTCCAACTCTTTGTGACCCCATGAATCATAGCACGCCAGGCTTCCCTATCCACCACCAACTAATGGGATATTACTCAGCTATTAAAAAGTATGCATTTGAATCAGTTCTAATGAGGTGGATGAAACTGGAGTCTATTACACAGGGTGAAGTAAGTCAGAAAGAAAAATACCAATACAGTATATTAACACATATATATAGGAAAAGGAGTACATCAGGGCTGTATATTGTCACCCTGCTTATTTAATTTATATGCAGAGTACATCATGAGAAACGGTGGACTGGAAGAAACACAAGCTGGAATCAAGATTGCCGGAAGACATATCAATAACTTCAGATATGCAGATGACACCACCCTTATGGCAGAAAGTGAAGAGGAGCTAAAAAGCCTCTTGATGAAAGTGAAAGAGGAGAGTGAAAAAGTTGGCTTAAAGCTCAACATTCAGAAAAAGAAGATCATGGCATCCGGTCCCATCACTTCATGGGAAATAGATGGGGAAACAGTGGAAACATTGTCAGACTTTATTTTTTGGGGCTCCAAAATCACTGCAGATGGTGACTGCAGCCATGAAATTAAAAGACGCTTACTCCTTGGAAGAAAAGTTATGACCAACCTAGATAGTATATTCAAAAGCAGAGACATTACTTTGAACACTAAGGTCCGCCTAGTCAAGGCTATGGTTTTTCCTGTGATCACGTATGGATGTGAGAGTTGGACTGTGAAGAAGGCTGAGCACCACAGAATTGATGCTTTTGAACTGTGGTTTTGGAAAAGACTCTTGAGAGTCCCTTGGACTGCAAGGAGATCCAACCAGTCCATTCTGAAGGAGATCAACCCTGGGATTTCTTTAGCATCATTCCTTCCAAAGAAATCCCNAGTTGGACTGTGAAGAAGGCTGAGCACCACAGAATTGATGCTTTTGAACTGTGGTTTTGGAAAAGACTCTTGAGAGTCCCTTGGACTGCAAGGAGATCCAACCAGTCCATTCTGAAGGAGATCAACCCTGGGATTTCTTTGGAAGGAATGATGCTAAAGCTGAAACTCCAGCACTTTGGCGACCTCATGTGAAGAGTTGACTCATTGGAAAAGACTCTGATGCTGGGAGGGATTGGGGGCAGGAGGAGAAGGGGATGACCGAGGATGAGATGGCTGGATGGCATCATGGACTCAATGGACATGAGTCTGAGTGAACTCTGAGTGATGGTAATGAACAGGGAGGCCTGGCGTGCTGCGATTCATGGGGTTGCAAAGAGTCAGACACGACTGAGTGACTGAACTGAACTGAACTGAACTGATGGAATTTAGAAAGATAGTAATGATGACCCTATATGTGAGACAGCAAAAGAGACACAGATATAAAGAACAGACTTTTAGCCTCTGTGGGAGTGGGCGAGGGTTGGATGATTTGAGAGAATAGCATTGACATGTGTATATTACCATATGTGAAATAGATGACCAGTCCAAGTTAGATGCATGAAACAGGGCACTCAAAGCTGATGCACCAGGACAACCCAGAGGGATGGGATGGGGAGGGAGGTAGCGGGGGTTCAGGATGGGGGACACACGTATACCCATGGCTGATTCATGTCAATGTACAGCAAAAACCACCACAACATTGTAAAGTAATTAGCCTCCAATTTAAATAAATTAATAAAAAATTAGTGATGGCATAGACAGTCATAACTGTGCTATTGTGTGTGTTACAATTTAGGAAAATTAATTTCCTACAGCAAATATATTTTAATAAATACAATTCACTATAACAAACATATAGTGAGTAAATTCAGTTTCTTACAACAAATATGTAAAACCAGATTTGTAGTATTTGTAGCCTCAAGGATTATGAGTTGGTATATTCCATAAGTGATGACAAGGAATCTTTGTGTCTAAAAGCAGACCATTATAGAAAATCTGTTTAGTCTTTCTCAACAAACCATCTAGACACATTGAATTTCATGACGACAAAGTACAGACCACATGTACATCTAATGTAAACAGGACTTTCAACCCAAGTTGCTCATGCTTTCTTCCTGGCACCTTCATGCTTCAACCATCTTTCAACTGGTAGCAGACTAAATTGTCTAGCTGAACAGTTTATGTTCTCAAATGCTTTTACTATTAAGATTTCTCATTAAATACTCTAGTAAATTAGGGCCAATAATTTCAAGTGAAGTTGTAGACAAGAATCAAAGAATCAATTTATGATTTTGTAATTCTTTAACCTGAAGCATAAATTAAGATTTATGTACAAAGATACTCATCACAGCATTATTTGAATCAGTAATAGTGGAAAGTAATTTAAGATACCAAACTAGAAAAATGATTAAATAAATATATATCTATGATGGAATGATCTGAGAGCATTAAAAATGGTGTTTATAAAATAATTAGAGACACGAGGACATGCTATGCTATAATGTTGTGATAACATTTATATCAACAAAGATACTTTTATACTCATAAAGTGTGCAAATAGCAGTGTTTTAGGTTAGGAAGAGGGAGAAGAGAATTTAAAAAGTATAGTCTGTTGCAAAAAAAGAAGAGTTTATTGGGGAAGACATAATCACAAGCAGAATGAGCACACATCACAGCAGTACTGTTACAGAAGCAATACATTTCACACATGGATTCAGAAAGTGAAGAAAGAAAGAGAGGAGAGGCATGGGCAAGGATAGAAAGTTATGAAACCCACAGCAAATTGTATGTGAGTGTGTGTATGTTAGGTCCTCAGTCATGTCTGACTCTTTGTGAATGACCCCATGAACTATAGCCCACCAGGCTCCTCTGTCCATGAAATTCTCCAGGCACGAATACTGCAGTAGGTTGCCATTCCCTTTTCCAGGGGATCTTCCCGACTCAGGGATTGAACCCAGGTCTCCTGCATTGCAGGCAGATTCTTTACCATCTGAGCCACCAGGAAACCTTGAGACAGATAATAATAAAAAAATTAGTAAACTTTTTGCAGTGTTTACCTTCTGTGAAGTACTCTTAGTACTTTACATATACGGGATGTGTACAGTGGAAGAGGAGGCCATAGTAGGCGACTTACACAACAAACCCTAGACTCTAGATTAAGGGGGTTGGTAGGAGGGACGTGGCATGGAGGCAACTGAGAAATACTGGAAAGTCAGAGATCACAGGTTCAAATGTCATACTAGCTCTTTATAAATCATGTGATCTTGAGCAATTCTTTTACCCTGTCAGGGTCCTAATATACAATTCTGTAAGTAAGTATAGTCATATTGATTGCACATATTATTCATCCAGATTATAAAAGTTCTTTGAAAACTACAGGATGCTATATAGAAGTTAAATACTATTATTGCTCTGATGACCTGACCTTTATTTTGGTAAAATAATCCTAGGACTGGTTTAAAGGATGAATTGAAGAGACATGGGAACAAAGTCCAGCAAAGTCCAATTTGGCTGTTTATGTGGTGGTCCAATGTGAGAGAATAAAAGCACAGTATAGAGAAGAGAAATGAGGAAAGATGAACACTTTAAGGAACATGTGATGTACTTGTTAGGAAAGGAGTAAGAAGGAATAGGAGAAAGGTTGGAGGTCACTAGAGCAAGAGGAGGTGAGTCTCACTAAGGAGCCTCAGTTTAGTATTGTCGGGTGCTTTAAAAAAGATTATTATTTGGCTGAGATTGGTCTTCATGGGTCTTCAGTTTAAATGGCTCTTTATTGAGCTTTCTCTGGTTGCAGTGTATGGGCTCAGTAGTTGCAGCACAGGCTCTTTAGTTGGGACATGCAAACTTAGTTGCCTCATGGTGTGTGGGATCTTAGTTCACCCGTCAAGGGATTGAAGTCACGTCCCTGGCATTGGAAGACAGGTTCTTAACCCCTGGGCCACCAGGCAAGTCCCTGTCCAGTGCTTTTGATAAAAGCAGGATTGGGAAAAGGCAAGGATTTTGGATTTAGCAGTGATACTTCTCAGGACTTTTAAGTAGGGCTAGTTACTCCTATTGGTATTCACAGGCATGCAAAAAAGCAGAGGTAGAGTTGAGAAACACCTGATATGGAATAAGAGAACCTTTATCATATTTGTAGATAAAGAAAGAAGCTAATAGGGAAGACAAGAGTGAAGATGATGAAAAAAGACGATATGAGGCAAGTTCTAGGAGTCAAATGGGATCAAAAGTAACCCACTGAAAAGGCCAGCATTGGAAATGGACAAGAACATTTCATCTCTTAAGACAGAAGAGAAAGAAGGAAAAGTTGATAGAAATGTAAAGATGTCTTAAGGTGAAAATAGAGGAAGGTTGAGAGATCTAATAGCTGAGATACTTTGTCATCTCCGTGCAGTTACTGTTACAGAGCCATTGACTGAGAAAAGGAAATGAACTTGGAAAAGGAGTGGATACTTTAGAGCAGGGGACCCCAGCCCCGGGACCACAGATACTTGTCTGTGGTCTGTTAGGAACAAGGCCACACAGCAGGAATTGAGCAAATCTTCATCTGTATTTACAGCTGTATTATATCCCCATTGCTTGCATTACCACCTGAGCTCCGCCTCCTGTCAGATCAGTGGTGGCATAATAAATGTAAAGCTCTTGAATCATCCTGAAACCATCCCCCTGCCCGTGTCTGGGTCTGTGGAAAAATTGTCTTTTATGAAGCCCATCCCAGAAAGGTTAGGGACCAGTGCTTTAGAGGTTAGAGATAGGTAGGAAGGTTACCAGGAGAAATCTTATTTGAATAGGAGAGAAAAAGCAATTTTAAAGTTATGGCAGAATTAGAAAATTATGAACACAAAGTATGTTTTTAATGTTTCTAGATCTTTCCCATAGCAGCCTTTACCAGAGTCCCTGTCATCATCATGAAATATAAAGTGCTTAGTACACTAATGCTGCTGCTGCTAAGTCGCTTCAGTTGTGTCCGACTCTGTGTGACCCCATAGACGGCAGCCAACCAGGCTCCCCATCCCTGGGATTCTCCAGGCAAGAAAACTGGAGTGGGTTGCCATTTCCTTCTCCTAGTACACTAATAACCAACTGTTTATCAGGAGTCACCTGGACTTTAGCCTATCTCTGGTTTCCAAAACAACTTTTTAATGGTATTTTTTGTCTTTCTCTAGCTGTGTACCATGCCAGTCTCTGTGCCAGGCATTTTGTTGGTTGAGCTTCCAAATGTATTCAGGCTAACACTATCAAAATTTGTAGCTTATCAGGCAGTTTGGGACTACCTCTTTTCCATGAAATCTGTTCTTTTTCTAAAGTCAAAATTCTCTCTTTTACTGGTAAGCATCCATATTTTCAACTCAATTCTCCATTCTTAATCCAAAAGAGAATTTGAAAATTGGCCCCTGAAGGATGATAATGTAAATTATCACTTAAAACTTTCCCAGTTCTCTTTGAATGTCATTACATTTAATTTATTTTGCACACTCTATGTCTTGGGGAAATGGAATCAATGCTGTTTTGCTTCATCATTTTATATGGTGCTAACACAGATAGTATATAATCTCAAATTTGACCAATAATGCTATTTCTCATAAGTTTTTCAAACATGACTCAAGGTTAGGGATATGAATTTGCCTACTTCTTCAAATGAAAACTCCTTGACCTCCTCAAAGACAAATTCCCCGCATTTTCTAAAAAAAAAACNATGGTCTTTTGCCTCTCCATATAAACTTTAGAATCAACCTGCCAATGTCTATAAAATAACTTTCTGGGATTTAAATTGGAATCACATTGAACCTATACATTAAATTGGGAAGGGCCAATGTCTTTGGAATATTGAATCTTCCTGTCCATGAGCATGGGATATTTCTTTATGTATTTATTTAGAAATTGAAGCATTTATACTAACCATTACTCTACAGTCTTGCTATAATTGCTTATTAGTTTCAGGATGATGTTTTTTTGGTCAGTTCTTTTTGATTTTCTACAAAGATGATCATGTTGTTTTCAGATAAAGACAGCTTTATGTCTTCCTTCCCAATCTATATGCCTTTTATTTCCTCTTCATAGCAAGGACTTACACTATGATGCTGAAAAGAAGTGGTGAGAGGAAATATCCTTGACTTGCACTTGATCTTAGTGAGAAAGCTTTGAGTTTCTCACCATTAAGTATGGCATTAGCTATAGGTTTTTGTAGATGGTCTTTGTCAAGTTGTGGAAGTTAGCTACTGGCCCTAGTAGTTTACTAAGGGTTGTTTTTTTTTTTATCATAGAC
The DNA here is from genome assembly GCA_006410675.1 of Oreotragus oreotragus. Classification (NCBI taxonomy): domain Eukaryota; kingdom Metazoa; phylum Chordata; class Mammalia; order Artiodactyla; family Bovidae; genus Oreotragus; species Oreotragus oreotragus. Next base: position 6,345 of record SJYX01018319.1, on the reverse strand, counting down.
GTGTGTTCGATCTTGTGAGAAGCTATTTCTGAATTCATTGATAATTACATGCTGTTTCTTTCATAGTCTGGTGATGTAATAGATTAACTTCATTTAACTAGGCTTGNTAGATGGTCTTTGTCAAGTTGTGGAAGTTAGCTACTGGCCCTAGTAGTTTACTAAGGGTTGTTTTTTTTTTTATCATAGACGTGTGTTCGATCTTGTGAGAAGCTATTTCTGAATTCATTGATAATTACATGCTGTTTCTTTCATAGTCTGGTGATGTAATAGATTAACTTCATTTAACTAGGCTTGCATATCTGAGATAAGTCCCACTTATCATGGAATCTAATTCTTTTTTTTAATTTGATTTGCTAATATTTTTGAGGGTCTAATTACTTCATAGTTGTTAACTAAGAAAATATTTATTAAGAACCACTCTACATCCAGCTCTGGGAGCACAGAACTTACAGCCCAGTTACATAAGCTGTCTCAATAGAATAAAAGTCTTGAGTAAATAGAAAATTAGTTTTATCAAAAATTTAGTTCCTTAGAGAGATTCTGGGAATGTTTAGGTGAATCTACATTCATTTAAAACATTTTGAAATAAATTCTGGGTGACAAATAGACAACATGTAAGGTCATTTCATGTTGATTTTATTAATTTCAATTTAATTTTCAATCACTTGCAGGAAACTCTCCCTATTGACCATAGCTGAAAAGAGAGACGAGGTATAAAAAAAACAATTTTTTTTTCAGTTCTTAAGAGTCTAAGGAAACTTACTTTGACTGCTAAGGAGGTTTAGATTCATATTCATATTATCATTCTCTCTCTGTCTCTTTTCTTCTGTCTGTCCTTCTTCCCCTCTCAACATCTGTCTGTTGGTTATATTTTCACCCTACTATGATCAGACTCTTCTCTAAAGTCACATTTCTCTAGGGTTTTTTGGTACACAAGATGCTCAGCTATATCTGCTCAGGATCTCTGATATGTTTATAGATGGATATAGCCTCAGGAGCTTAAGGTGTTACAGAAACAAACTATAATTGATTCCTCCAAGGGTTTCTATGGAAATGGACAAGAATTAGGAATGTAAAGAATGATACAATTATTTATTCATTCTCAATATATTGATTTTAGTTTCCACTGATACGTCTGCAAATTTTGGAAGAAGTACAGTACAAAAAACACAATTGATGTAAGATCTAAAGGTCTAAATATACTGCCTGACAACTAATAATAAGTCACTCTACTGATGCCTTAGGAATTTCATACTTTCAAAATTTTCAGGATTTGGGATTATAAAGGCATCTTAATAAAGCAGATACTATCAAACCCATTAACTATTCTTACCAAATAGAGACTATAAACATTCAAATATTTACTGATTCTGGGTAGAATCAAACCACTCCATAACTAATTTACCTATGAGTGGCCTGTCTGATTTAATTTGGTCTTCTTTCCCCCTTGAGTGATGATATCCAGAAGGCCATTGTGATTTAATGCTTTCTTCTTGCTACATGAAAGAACTGTAGTCATACACATGGAATTCAAGTTATACTAATTTCCAATCTCTTTTGCAGTTAGGCTGGTCATGAGACCAATTTCTCTCCAATGAAAGAAAGATAGAAGTGAAAAGTGCTACCGTGAATCCAGGGACTGTAGAATAGGGTGGGTGCCCATCCTACTTGTTTATTTTCCTAGAACCAAGAAAGATAACTACTCGAGAACAATGCCTAATGAAAGGCAGAACAGCTACTTAATACCATAACAAATTAATGGCACCTTGAATGATAGCGTGGAACAAATCCTCCCTAACCAGAATGCTCTCTTAGGAATTATTTGCATAGAAATAAATCAGCATCTATATACACTAAGACACTCTATTTTGGATTCTCATTGTTACAGAAGCTTAGCTTTACCCTAACTAATATGGTCTCATTCAGATGCATCTCGGGATGATTTTTTAAAAATAGAATCATTGACTAAAAAGGATTTGACATGAAAATCTTTGTCCTAAAGAGCTAAATATACTTGACTTCTCTAAGAGCTGTCAGAATTATTTTTGAATTCCTTTCTAAAGCGAGCTGAGCTATGTTTATTTAAAGTCACTCTTTAGATACAAGTATGTATAAGGAACAAATAAAAAGAAGTGTCATTCAAGACTGGATGAGAATAATGAGCAAGCACATGGAAATTATTCTACTGATCAAATGGAAAATGTGACCCATTCTTAGGAAATTCTTCAGGGAGAGCATCTTATTAGTGCTCCCGTTTTTAACATGGCTGAAAGGTATCCCCAGGGTTCCTACTAAATGGATAGACTTTGTAATTTACTGAAGTGGTTTCCCTATTTCCTTAAAAGGCTTACTGTCTTATTACTTCTATAAGAAAAGCCATTTTTAACATGTAACATAATAATAAATGGCAGCTTCTAAGGATGAGGTGGCTTGGAATTCATTTCTGCTTTCTAGTCCTGAGACAAAATTTTACCTTGACATAGTTGCAAGGGGGTAGATAGTCAGACCTCAGGAACAATAATAAAGTTGTAATTTTTATTACTTTTTGAAACACTTAATCTTTTAATTAAGTCCTAAAATTGTTCAATTTGAACAGAACACCAGGGAGAATGACACTGGTTTCCTCAGTACCACAAAGCTAGGTTTCCAGGATTTTCATTTCTTTCAGTTGATCCCCTGAGGGAATCTGCCCGTGGGTCTCACTGTTATTTTTAGGTAAACTGAACTGGCATATTTGTTGCTGGATGATTGAAACTATTTTTCAGAGCAAAAGCAGAAGCTTTGGTTTCTTTGTCTATGTCTTTTTTTTATTATTAAAGACTCCACAGTATGAGAGAGTAAAAGGGCAGTTTGTACCACATTTTGTGGGATGAATGTATAAATGCATACATGTTTGAATTTTCTAGAACTGTCTATTCAGATGATAAGGCCTCAGAGGATTAGAAACAATTTAATAGGTATAATTGAGTTATCTGTTAAACTTCCTCCAGTGCTTCCTAAGGATCAGTTCATGAAATATTATTCAAATGTGATAGAATTAAGATGAGTGCGGCCCCAGCACTGCATTTTCTCAAAGGGAAGCAAGTTACCCTGACTCCAATGTTACTTTGCTTTGAGGGCCAGCAATTAACTCAAGGATTACGAAGAACAGTAACACTTCCTAGAGTGGGAATTATGTGTCCAGGACAAAAAAAACACAGGATGTCATAGAAGGCAATTTATGAGAGAGAGTAAGAGTCACCATTAGCCATCCTGAAAGAAAGTTTTCAAAGCAAATGGAAATATCAAAGGGAAAAGAAGAAAGCCAGAGGAAGGAGGGGAGCTGTCAGGGGGATGAAAGGGAGGGACACACATTTTTGTCAATTTTGCTCTTGTTTCCAAATGTATTACATAAGATAAGTCTTCCCGCAAGCCCTGAATTGTCCAGCCATGGTTGTCACACCCTCTGAAATCTGTCAGCATTTAGAGCTGACAGAGGGCATGCCCTTTAGCATTGCCTTTGGAGAATGCCCTGGTTTCCTTCCAAGTCATGTCTGTGAATGTAGACAGATGTAGTGATAAAAATGTTTGCCAAGTAGATATAAGGTTAGCGAAACATCGTGTCGATCTCCTTTCTTACCACTTAAAAGCAGAAGAGCAAACTCGAATGCAAACGAGGGATTCAATTAGCAAGTTGTGTTCTGGCAGCGTGTCATGGAAAGCAGAGGAAGACCAGGTGATTTGATAGAAACAGACCTTCCATGTTGATAACAGAAATCGTATGAATAAATATGGGAGCTGCTTTCACTAAATTATGCTGCACTCAAATTTTTTCACCAGATTTCCAGCCAATAACTCAATGTCTGAAATTCCTTCCTTTCTAAAAACACCATCTTGTACCTGGAAAGGAAGATTTAAGTCTTGTTTTGTGTTTTTCTTTTTTTTCCTCCACAGAGAATATTTTCTCAGTTACTCAAAGGACATACTTTTCCACCTGGACTTCATTTCTGTTAACTATATTGACTCTCATAAAGTGGATAAAAATTATTTTCGCTGCCCACTTCTCAGTAAAAATTCCATTGCTATGGATCATGTCTAGCCTCTTGTGTTAAACTTATTAGCACCAGAGTATCCAAGTTGGGCTCAAAGGGCAGAAGGCACGCATAGGATCTGAAATGTCCATCAGGGAAGCTCAAATCTATCCTTCTGAGACAGGCTTAGTGGCCAGTTCAAACCTTTAATTAGGATCTGGGAGTTTAGAGTCCCTGGAAGCCTCATCTGGATCTGTTTTTCCAAAACTAACACAAGTCTTGTTCAGTGTTTTACCAAATGTGGCTTTTCATCCTGAGTGTAAGCAGGCGGTCTGGTGCCCCATGGAACCAGCCTGGAAGCATTACATGGGGGGCGGCAACGGCACTGGCTGAAAATCAAAGTGGAAAAGTCTAGCTCCTCATCCAGGGAAACTTCAAAGCAAGCAGGGCCTGCTCCCATTAGGTTTCTCTCTTAAATCAGGTTGAATCGCATGGTAGAGCGTTGTCAGTCTGTGTCTTGCAAAAAGAGGCAGCTGGTTTCATCTCCAAAAGGTTGGGGATTGAGGAGAGGGTAAAAGAGGAAAGGTTTCTGCCGCGGTCTCCAGCGGTTCAAAGCCTGGATCCTCCAGACATGCTTTGAATGTGGAAATTATGTCTAGGTTTCCACAAATTGGGGATGGTTACTGTTGAAATTGCCCCATATGAGATCACCTTGGCAATTAAATAACTCAAACCTTTCCAAAGAAGGCTCTACCATAGTTAGTAATTTTGTTCTAATAGAAGAATTAGAGTTACATTGAGTTTGGGGGCCATAAACCTAAAAGTGAAGGTTAATCCCAAGCAAACGGGTGTCCGAGAAATTACAGTGGATGGGGTGGTGGGCTGGGACTAGGGCATGTCAGGAAAAGTCAAGATGGGGTCTAAGAGTAACGAGTACCTCCCTGAGATACCATCATTCGATGGGCCATGATAAACAGCAAAGATTTTTTTTTTGCTGTTGTTGTTTTTAAGTGAAATAGAGTGCTGCATTTATCTTGGTTTTCTTTCCTTTAAAAATAAAATTATTGGAGTACAGTTGATTTACAGTATTGTGTTCTTTTTAGGTGCACCAGTAAAGTGAATCAGTTATACAAATACAACCCCCTCCAAACAACAACAACAACAACAACAACAATATTTTTTTTTGGAGGGTGTTGTATTTATGTATATACACACACAGATTGCTTGGTTTCTAACTAAACAAGTTCTTGAGTTTTCATTTTTCCTTATGAAGATGGACACTGCTATGCCTAAAGATATCATTCCCAGTTTGAGAATGCTTTTTAAAAGCAAATTTGTTTCTCTTAAAATAGAGATGTTTGTCCATTTAAGAAAATATCAACTAGGTAGTTTCTCTACTTGTTATTTTGCCAATCAATAATTCTGCTTCTAGTGTCATTGGTTAGTCATCAGTAAGAGTTATAAACATCACTGTCATAATCGAGCAGCAGTATTTCCTGAGCTTCTCCAGGAGATACCATGCTAGATACTGGATATGTGTAGAATATGCACAAGTGAATCCCTACTCACGAGAAAGCTCCAGATAGGCTAAAAACATAGGGCAGATTTTTAAAAATCTATGGAATAATATGAACTGGCAATTATTAATTGTCCAGATTACAACTGCTGAAAAGCTTCAAAGATGTAATGTCCATCAAGAGTTGGAATATTCAAGGAAGACATCTCATAGATCAAGCTTCAACCTATACAAGTGTGTGTGGTGTGTTTTTGTTTTGCTTGTTTGTTTTGCTTTTAATTTTCTTTTTCTTTTTAGCTGTGGATCACTTTCTTCAAATAAAGTATTCTTTCAAATGCCAATAAGTAAAGGTAAAAGTAAAATTGATCTAGATAACAGAGGAGCCAGAACTAAGTTCTGAAAAAGAGTAAGAAAACCACTGATCCACAAAATATTTTTGTTTTGCTTTTAATTTTCTTTTTCTTTTTAGCTGTGGATCACTTTCTTCAAATAAAGTATTCTTTCAAATGCCAATAAGTAAAGGTAAAGGTAAAATTGATCTAGATAACAGAGGAGCCAGAACTAAGTTCTGAAAAAGAGTAAGAAAACCACTGATCCACAAAATATAAGTACTTAGGAAAAACTCAAGGACTGATTAGAAAGCTACAGTTTCACAAGGGACATATGACATAATTTCCAGGTTTACAAAATGCCAAATGGTTCAGAAAGTAAAGCGATCTGGAGTAATCTAAATGTTACTAAAGATCTCATGAAGCTGAAAGTAAGTCTGGGTCTAAAGCTCAAGTGCAACTAATGAAAGACAACACGGCACCTGACTTG
>SJYX01018317.1:48224-62953 GCA_006410675.1 Oreotragus oreotragus | reverse complement strand
ATTGTTTCCTTCATTTCTTTTTCATTTGTTTCTGCTCTGATTTTTATGATCTCCTTCCTTCTGCTGACTTTGGGTGGTTTTTGTTCTTCTTTTTCCAGCTGCTTTAGATGTAGAGTTAGGCTGTCTATTTGATCTTTTCTTTCTTCTTGACTTATGGTTGTACTGCTATAAACCTCCCTCTTAGAACTGCTTTTGCTAAGTCCCATAGGTTTGGGGTCATCATGTTTTCATTGTCATCTGTTTCTAAGAATCTTTTGATTTCTTTTTTTATTTCTTCAGTAACCTCTTTGTTATTTAGTACTGTATTGTTTAATCTCCATGAGTTTATGATTTTTGCTGTTTTTTTCCTGTAGTTTAGTCTCATAGCATTATAGTCAGAAGATTCTTGAAACAATTTCAATTTTCTTAAATTTACTGAGGCTTGATTTGTGGTCCAGGATGTGGTCTATCCTCAAGAATGTTCCATGTGCACTTGAGAAGAAAGTGTATTTGGATGGAAAGTTCCGAAGATATCAATTAGGTCCATTTGGTCTAATGTTTCATTTAAGATTGGTGTTTCCTTATTGATTCTCAGTTTTGATGATCTGTCCATTGATGACAGTGGGGTGTTAAAGTCCCCTACTATTATTGTGTTGCTGTTGATTTCTCCTCCTATGTCTGTTAGTTTGCCTCATGTATTGAGGTTCTTCTATGTTGGGTGCACGGATATTTACAATTGCTACGTCTTCTTCTTAGATTGATCTCTAGATCATTATGTAGTGTCCTTCTTCTCTTATGATATTCTTTATTTTAAAGTCTATTTTTTCTGAAATGAGGATTGCCACTCCAGCTTTCTTTTGGTTTCCATTCACATGGAATATCTTATTCCAGCCTTTTACTTTCAGTCTGTATGTGTCTCTAGGTCTGAAGTTTGTCTCCTGTAGACAGCATATATATGGATCTTGTTTTTATATACATTCAGTCAGTCTGTATCTTTTGGTTGGTGCATTTAATCCATTTACATTTAAGGTAATTATTGATACATATGTTCCTTTTGGCATTTTCTTTATTATTTTGGGTTTGTTTTTATAAGTCTTTCCTTTCTCTTGTGTTTACTGGCTATATAAGTCCCTTTAGTATATATTGCAAGGCTGGTTTGTTGGTGCTGAATTCTCTTAATTTATCCTTGTCTGTAAAGCTTTTGATTTCTCCATCAATTTTGAATGAGATCTTTGGTGGGCAGAGTAGTTGTGGTTGTAGGATTTTCTCTTTCAGTAATTTAAGTATATCCTGCCATTCCCTTCTGGCCTGTAGAGTTTCTGCTGAAAGATCTGCTGTTAATCATATGGGTTTTCTCTTGTAAATTACTTGTTGCTTTTCCCTTGCTGCTTTTAATATTCTTTCTTTGTGCTTAACCTTTGTCTTGATGTATTTCTCCTTGGGTTCATCCTGTAGGAGACTCTCTGTGCTTCTTGGACTTGATTGACTATTTCCCATGTTAGGGAAGCTTTCAACTGTAATTTCTTCTAAAATTTTCTCAGTGCCTTTCTTTTTTTCTTCTTCCTCTGGGACCCCTATAACTCAAATATTTGTGTGTTTAATATCGTCCCAAAGGACTCTGAGGCTTTCCTCAATTCTCTTCATTCCTTTCCCTTTATTCTGCTCTTTAGCAGTTATTTCCACCACTCTATCCTCCAGCTTACTTATCCATTCCTCTGCCTGTTATTCTCATATTGGTTCCTTCTAGTGTATTTTTAATTTCAGTAACAGTGTTATTCATCTCCATTTGCTTATTCTTTATTTCTTGTATGTCCTTGGTCATTGTATTAACTATGTTAAATGCTTCTTGCATTTTCTCTATTCTATTTTCAAGTCTTGGGAGCATCTTTACTATCATTATTTTAAATTCTCTTTCAGGGAGCTTACTTATTTCCTCTTTATTTATTTATTCTTTTGAGTTTCTACCTTGCTCTTTCATTTGTGTTGTATTTCTCTGTCTTTTCATCATCATTTTTTTTTCCNTTCTTGCATTTTCTCTATTCTATTTTCAAGTCTTGGGAGCATCTTTACTATCATTATTTTAAATTCTCTTTCAGGGAGCTTACTTATTTCCTCTTTATTTATTTATTCTTTTGAGTTTCTACCTTGCTCTTTCATTTGTGTTGTATTTCTCTGTCTTTTCATCATCATTTTTTTTTCCCCCCCTAACTTGGTCCATTTGAGGTCTCCTTTTCCCAGGCTTTAGGGTTGTATTACTTCTTTCTTTTGATTTTTGCCCTTGGAGGGAAATGTTAATTCGGTGGTTTGTGTTGATTTCTTGTTGGGGTGACTTGTGCCTGTGTTCTAGTAGGAGGAGATAAAGTAGGTAATTACAGAAATACTGGGACATATACATACACACTTCCACATATACAGTTATAAGCAAAGCATTCTAAAGAAAAAAAGTACGGGAGATTGACTTGGTGAACCAGGGAAACCAGAGGTGATATCAACCAATTGAAAGAAGAGCTAACTAATTCTCAGTATGATAATCTGAGCACAAGCAGAAGGTCAGTTGGGGAATATAGCATAGAGAGCTCAACAATTTAACTTGGTGAAAGCAGAGTGAGGGAAAAAAGGGAGAATAAAAAAAGAGAGGAAAAAAGAAATAGGAGAAGGGTGAGAAAAAAAGAAAAGGAAGGGATGGAGAAGAGGACTAAAATATAAAAAGAGAAAGAAAGAAAAGAAAAAATAGAAAAGCAAAGATGAATAGACATGTGTGGAAAAGATATATATAAATATATTCAGGAATAGCTAGAGCCAGTAAAGAACAGTAGGAAAAGCAGTTGAATATATCCAAAACAAAATCCAAAACACTCATCAAGAAAAAAGAAAAGAAAAAAAAAAGTGAGGAAGAAAAAAGAAAAAAAAAACTAAAATGAATTTTTTCTTGCTTTTTTTTTTTTTTTTTTTACAAAAACACAAAGAAGAAAACTCCACAGCACTGCAGAAGGCTAATATGGAGGTGGAAATATGTAGGAGGAATAAACCATGTGATTTATAAGAAAAAAAGGGAAACAAAATCTTGATTTTTTTTTTTTTTAACAAGGAAAACTCCACAGCATCGAAAAAAGCTAATGTGATAGTGGAAATATGTTGGGGAATAAGCAGTGTGATTTATAAGAAGAACAAATCTTAAGATGTGTGTGGTTTTTCTTTTTTTTTAATAACAAGATTAAAAAAAAAGGCAAACACAGGACCGCTAAATGGTAGTGTGAAGGTGGAGATATATTGGGGGAATAAATGTTGTGATTTACAAGAGAAAAAGAAAAAGGAAAAAATGAAAAAGGAAAAAAAAATTAAAAAGGGTTTTCAAGGTTGTAGTTCTTGGTTGTGGAGTCTGCCTCTGTGGATGGGGTTGGGTTAGTGTCCTGTGATGTTTTCCTGCTTGGTAAAGTTTGTGCCTGTGTTCTGGTTGATGGAGCTGGATCTTGTCTTTCTCAAGGGCAGTGCCGTTTCCAGTTTTAGAGTTTCTGTGGGTTAAGTATGCCTTTGGGCAGTCCTAGCTTTCGCAGTGTTAGGCTCATCTATTTTCACAGCTGCTTCAAAGTGTCTCTCTCAGTATATATGCAGTGCAACCAGTCCCCTACTTGTCCCTGGGATCATTGCTGGTGATTCAGTTCCCCTGTCCCACCCTGCGCTGCTGGCAGAAACTTCCTAGGTAGGTGCTTGTGTGGATCCCTCTGCGTTGCCGCGACTTGTGTGGGACTCCGTCAGCCCCCTAAGCTCATTCTGTGTGCACTTGACTCTGAGTTCCCGAGGTCCACCCTCTGCGTCACGAGGTTTATGTGCACTTGTTTCGTCTCACTGCCTGCACTCTTTGTCGTGGGGGTTATTTGTTCTTCTTCCACGTGTGCCAGCAGGGTTGTGTCTGCTGCCCAAGTTTGTATGCCTTCCCACTATGGGCACCCTTGTCCCGCCCTTTGCGCAGGCTATGTTTGTCTGCTTGGTACCTGGGCCTGCTCTCCCTGCTACTTGCTAGCTAGATTTATCTGCCCCATCACACTGGCTAATTGGGACTGTCCTCTGTGCTGCAAGGGTTGTGTGTGCTGGCTGGGTTTGTATGCCGCACCACTCTAGGTTCCCAAGCCTGATGTCTGTTTGGGGCCACAGTCCATGAGCTGTTCACGAACTGAGAACTACTTACTGCCCTCCAAGTCACTGATTTGGAGACGACAATGGCACCCCACTCCAGTACTCTTGCCTGGAAAATCCCATCGACTCAGGAGCCTGGTAGGCTGTAGTCCATGGGGTGGGTGGCGAAGAGTCAGGCACGACTTCAGTGAGCAACTTCACTTTCACTTTTCACTTTCATGCATTGGAGAAGGAAATGGCAACCCACTCCAATGTTCTTGCCTGGAGAATCCCAGGGATGGCAGAGCCTGGTGGGCTGCCGTCTATGGGGTCACCCAGAGTCGGACACGACAGAAGTGATTTAGCAGCAGCAGCAGCAGCAGCAGCAGAAGTCCTTGATTTTCCAAGACTTCCTAGCTCCTCTTTGTGCCTATCTGTGAGGGAGTTTCCCTGTGCATGGGAACTTCTCTTTCATGGCTCCCACCCTCCTCTGGGGCACAAGTTCCTGCCCAGAAGTTCTTCCTCTTTTCCCTTTTTGCCTCCCTTCTCTCTACTACCTCATTTCAGGGAACTTAGCCTGTCCCCCTGGAGGCCTGGGGTCTTCTGCTGTCACCTAGAGGTTACTTTGTAGGAATTGCTCCATATCTTGATGAATGTTTTTTTATGTATTTGAGGGGAGGCTGGTGATCTCGTCTTACTCCTCCGCCATCTTCTCTGTGGTCCTTTCAGGAGTTTTCTCACTTACCCGCGTTTGTCTCAAGAAAACCCTGCCACATGCACAAGGAGACATTAATAAAGTAGTTCACAGACAACTTGTTTTAAAGAGCAAAAATCTGGAAAAACTCAAATATCAAAAAATAAAATTTTCTGTATTCATGCATACAATAAAATACCATATAGCAATGAAAATAAACTATGTCTACAAGTATCAACATGAATTAATCTCAGAAGTAAATTATTAAGTGAAAATAGCAAGTCTATCCAGAGAAGGCAATGGCACCCCACTCCAGTACTCTTGCCTGGAAAATCCCATGGATGGGGTCGCTAAGAATCGGACACGACTGAGCAACTTCATTTTCACTTTTCACTTTCATGCATTGGAGAAGGACATGGCAACCCACTCCAGTGTTCTTGCCTGGAGAATCTTGGGACGGGGGAGCCTGGTGAGCTGCAGTCTATGGGGTCGCACAGAGTCGGACACAACTGAAGCGACTTAGCAGCAGCAGCAAATCTATCAATATTATTCTCAATACACATGCTGCAAAGGTTAAAAGCATATAACACTTAAAACCTGTTTGAAATGAAGTTTGTTCTAAAAGTTTTATTCAAAGCTATTCAAACTGTTTAGCTGTCAATCATTTAGACTAAGGCTATCAAAGTCCTGTGTCTATACTATATGCCAAGATGACTTCCTATGTCAAGGTGATGCTACCCGTGTAGTCCTATGAAGAGATGTTTTCTGAATAATTTTCCTACAGCATAGGAATAAAAGTACTGTCTTGGCTGTAACTATGGTTATGTGAATGTGTATTCATTCTTGAGATTAAAAACAAGAAACTCAATGTTAGCTGAAAACTAAAGAATTAAAAGTGACAGGGGCAGTTAGCACTTTGTTGCTGACCAGATAGATGCTATTTAAATAAAAGGGAAATCAATGTTTTCTATTTATTTGCAGAGTAAAAGTGAGCAAATTACTGTGCGGCATCTGACATCAGGAAACTGGGAAGTGATAAAGATACTGGCGTATGATGAAACTACACAAAAAATGTGAGCGTTTTTGATTCTCTAGTCAAGTTGGAAGTCAGTGTTGTTAAATGCAATCCTATCTGCCAGATTTATTTTTGCTTACCATGGTCCTAATCCAAGTAGCCTGGCCATGTAAAAAACAATCTTTAAGACTCTCCCTCAGCTTCACCCAAAAAAATGCTTACACAGACACATGCACACACACACACACAGAGTCACACTCAGAGAGATTGTGAGAGAGCATAGAAAAAAAAGTATGACAACATTTTAAGAAAAGATGTTTCCCAAATGCATCAAAGCCCTGCTGTTGAATAATAGAAAAGTTCTTGCCTATTCTTTGGCAGTTGGAAAATTCAAGTGAAAACTCAGTGTTGCAAAAATTGATTGGTGTCTGATGTTTGTGTTGTTTTTTTTCATGGGCAGTTACTTTCTGAGCACCGAGTCATCTCCCAGAGGGAGGCAGTTGTACAGGTAAGCAGTGTGAGAAGACCTTCCTGCACAGGTTGGTTACTCAGGGGCCATCCACACAGCATAATCATAGGATGGAAAGATCTGAAGTTGCATTTTTGGTATGACTAGGAGAGAGCCAACTCAGTATGATAAAACTTCATCTCTTGACCATTGTGAGCCTAAAGGTTTGCAACTGGAGTGGACACCATTTTATTCCTCCTTTATTTTTCTCTCATTTGTTTTTATCCTTTCAAAATATCTTTTTTTTTTTTTTTTGAGGCTTGCATCCATGAATGACACATATGCCTCATTTAAAGTTTTCAGTATATGAGGCCTTCCCTGATCAAACCAGTCAATCCTAAAGGAAATCAATCCTAAATATTCATTGATTCTGAAGCTGGAGCTCCTATACTTTGGCCACCTGATGTGAAAAACTGGCTCATTAGAAAAGACCCTGATGCTGGGAAAGATTGAAGTCAGGAGGAGAAGGGGATTACAGAGGATCAGATGGTTGAATGGCATCACCAACTCGATGGACATGAGTTTGAACAAGCTCTGGGAGTGATGGTGGACAAGGAAGCTTGGCATGCTGCAGTCCATGGGATCAAAAAGACTTGGACAGGACTGAGCGGCTGAACTGAACTGGTGTCTCAGATGGTAAAGAATCCACCTGCAATGCAGGATACCCAGGTTTGATCCCTGGGTTAGGAAGATCCCCTAGAGAAGGGAATGGCTACCCATTCCGTATTCTTGCCTGGAGTATCCCTTGGACAGAGGAGTCTGGTGGGCTATAGTCCACGGGGTTGCAAAGAGTCAGAAATGACTGAAGGACTAAGCACACATGTAATACTGTACACATGTGATTTATTACACATTTACTTTATTCCAAATTAAAGTATTGTGGACATTTAGTAGAGTAGATCAAGTGGCAGTTTTTCTCTCTCCACTCTCAGAATGTGTAAAATCCATAGATTGTTATTTAAGCCAGGCATGGCCCTTGCTTACTAAAATAGAGCTGTGGACTGGGACTATTTTCATCTCTCCAATTTTCCCAGATGGAAAGCTATATTCATAAAAGGGTTTAAGGTCATACCTATTTAGTATTAAAAATGCCTCCTCACTCAGAAAGCTTTCACCAGGGCTTCCCAAGAATGACTTTCATTTTTGTCTGGCAAGCAACTTATTAATTCTAGACATCAAATATCCTTTCTAATTTCTGTTTCACAGATCCATTTTTAAAGTGTCAAAACTGCCATGGCATATTCTCAGTGGAAATTCATCATGTTTGAAGCAGTGTCACCAGTGATTCTTACCAAGTAGCCTAGACTTTCCTTTGAGAGCAAAAATGCATGTTTCAAGTACCCTTACTCACTCTAATTCACCCACACACTCTTATTTATGCATACATCACTGTCATCTGAAGTGAGCCTCTCCTTGTTTTAATCACATATCGCAGTATGTCATTTTCACATTCTTTGTTTTTTTCACTTAGACTCTGGAACACATGTTCTCAATTCTAATGACTCCCAAAGGAAGAACAACTATTTATTTAAAGAGACTGATTCTAATTAGACATCTTGATAAAGTATTGGTCACTTTCTAGTTTTGGTTACCTAAAATTTATCTTTCTTAAAACTTATATTGTGGTTAATATTGGCAGTCAAGAACAATCCTTTAGAGATATAGAAATACTTGACTGATATTTTATTTCTCTCATTTTGTAAAACTCTTAAAGAAAAATGAGTATCAGAAAATTACATTTGGCTAAGTTCAGCTAATGGAGCTGCCTCATCCTCTCCTCCTTTTATTAGCCTAAAAATGTGATTTGAGTAACAATGAGTTCTTAGATTTGTGTGCTTGTCTTATGGGCTTCTCAGACAGTAAAGAATCTACCTTCAATACAGGAGATTTGGGATGGATTCCTGGGTCAAGAAGATCCCCTTTGAAGGAAATGGCAACCTCCTCCAGTATTCCTACCTGGAGAATTCCATGGACAGAGAAGCCTAGCAGGCTACAATCCATGGGGTCACAAAGAGTCTAACACGACTGAACAAGTAACACACTTGTGGGTTTCCGAGGTGGCACTAGTGATACAGAACCTGCCTGCCAATGTAGGACATGTAAGAGACACGGATTTGATCCCTGCGTCGGGAAGATCCCCCGGAGGAGGGCATGGCAACCTATTGCAGTATTCTTGCCTGGAGAATCCCCATGTACAGAGAGCCTGGAGGGCTATAGTCCACGGGTCACAAAAAGCTGTACACGACTGAAGAAAATGAGAACACACATACGTCTCTAGTGACTGAGGCAAAGCAGTACAACAGTCAATGTATCTATGGCCTGCACTACTGTAGAAGACTGGGTCATAACGAAGATATACAACCAATAACTTTTTCTTTAAATGGCTCATCAAGTGCCAGTTGACTTGACTATAAGATAATGTTAGTGTTTAACCCCCAAAATTCAATCATTGTCTTGTCCAGGTCCATAAAATATTAATTTGTTGATTTAATCTATGGGACTAACAGAATCAGAATTGCTACCATATTCAGTGTCATAATTTTGTCTCAAAGTATGCTTTTCTTTATTTTTAGTAATTTCATAATCTAAATAATGAGAAAATACCAATATAAATTTTTAGGGAACTTGGATCTGGAAAATTATATGACAGAGTAGAGAGAGAAAAATTAAATTCTGTGTGTGACTGCCACACATTCATAGTGTCTCTGTGGCAATAGTTTTGCAATATTGTGGCTGAAATTAACCATATACTTGAAAACTGGCTAAAATGGTGAATGTTGTTTTACCACAGTTTAAAAGAAAAAAAAAAAGGCTATGATTTATCATAAGGATAAAACTAGCTATTGATCACTTTGGGTGTAAAGGAAAATTTTGGTTTATAATGAACCCAAAATGTTTCAAGTGTGAAGTTGTGACTTTGTGAAGTATAGTATACTATGTGTTTTATTCCAAAATAAAACTGAGAATATTTTGTCCAGCCAAGTTTTTAAAAAATGTATCATTAGCAGTGTTTCTGTCTAGCAGCACAGATAATTTATGATTATTCATATCTATAAAAATATAACTAAGAATAAGTTATATTGAGTCCTGGGGAACTCAGTTTCTTTAAAGTATATATAACTATATACATGTTACATATGTATAGGTGTTCATAAATTTATTTTTTTTACTGAGAAGAAAAATGTGTATGTCTTAACATTAGTAATGGAAATTGACTTTGCATTTTTATGATAAGTTATAATTTATGAGGAACTTCAATGTAAGTAATACTGTAACTTCTTTATGTTAATATTAAAATAATGATACCACACGTTTAAGTACCTGGAATAGTAGTATTTCTCACTTTCTTTTTCTTTCCCCAGTGCTTCCACTGAAGGCTTATTGAATCGTCAATGCATTTCATGTAATTTTATGAAAGAACAATGCACATATTTTGATGCCAGTTTTAGTCCCATGAATCAACATTTCTTATTACTCTGTAAAGGTAATAGTTGATTTCTGTTAAAATTTATTTTATCAATTTTGTTTGATCAGTATCTATTACTATCAGTAGTAATGATTACCCTCAATCTATGATTTTATATTCCTTGTTTACACAAGTTTTTATTAAAAAGTAATAAATAAAGGTTTTTTTGTGATATAAATTTTATCCATTACTTTATTTAAAAGACAGAAATTGGGAGTAAGTCAATATATATACAGGTACATGATCAATAAGTGCTATTTTATATGAATCTTTTTAAAAAGTGATAAACATTTACATTAGCAAAGTCATCCTAGAGTAATAAACTAATTTACCTAGACTTTAGGAAAAGCAATACTTTCCTTGTTGAAATAATGGCTTTGTTGTTAAGAAATTTAGGATCTACAAAAATTTAATTCTTTGGGTCTAGTCTCCTTAAATTTTGAGAGTGTGTTCACTCCAGTTATTTCTTCTATATGATAATAGTATGCTAAGTCTTACCTAGTGGTATAGTGTGTCTAGGTTATACTAGTAGGAATCATTGTACCTTTAATAGGATACTCTGATGAAATCAGAGATATCCTCTTATAATGCAATGGATTGAATGTTACAGCGTTAGCTGGTATCTTGTGCAGTCCTGTTTTAAGATACCATGAGGAATAGACCAATACTTTCTCTTTTTCATTATTTTTTTCTCTTGACACCTTAAATAATCAAAAAAGAGATGTACTTGTTTGATGACACCAGAGAAAAACCATTGGCCTCGAAATAGAGTTCATTAGAGAAGTGAAGTTTCAAGATAACATCTTATAGTTACACTTGAATTGTCCAGTGTATTTGAAATAACTATTCCAGTTAATATATTTTTAAATTAATATAAGACTAGCTCCAAAATTTAATTTGTCTTGTGGATGAAATATTTCTAATATGCATGCATTCTTTCTTTCTTGGCTGAGTGGTAAATAGAATTTAATCTTGGATGAGAGAGTAAAAGGTCACAGGTTTGGGGATCAACTGACAGATCAGTGACTATTCTATTAAAGACTAGAGAAAAAGACAGTAGGGTGCATTAGATTGGCTAAAAACCATAGAAATATTGAAGTATATGGCATTTTAGAGAAGGGAGGATCTTAGCAATAATCTTGTAAATAGTTTGTCTCCCCATATGTTTTTACTTTTCTGATGAAAATGTGCATAGAAAGGAATGAAATCTAATAATCTGATTTCTATTTCATTATGTTTTAACTATGAAATGCTTACATGTGGAAAAAAAGAATTATGTCATCTAACCTTCCAATAGTTATTATTTAGATGTCTTTAAAATGTTTCTACATATATTTCTAAAATCCAGGTCCAGGGGTTCCAGTGGTCAGCCTACATAGCACAGACAACCCAGCAAGTAAGTACATGAACACAACAGTGCAGAATAGTCATGGTTGGCATCAGTCTTTGATATGATCTTATATATTCTGAGTTTTGTACTCTATAGAAGCTTCTTCAGGGAGGCCTCAGACTGGGAAAAGAGGCACAGGTACCATCAATATGACCTTGTGTGTGTAAAAGAAATAGTAAAGCAAATGGGTCAGGCTGCCTTATAATTGGAGTTGGATCTTATCAATGTATGCCCCAAATGGGGTATCTCCTGTATCTAAATTGACTGAGGAGTGACTGATGAAGTTCATTTAGGTACGTTTCAGTCTATTGGCCCATTAGGGCTCTGGTTTATTCTTTCTTGAACCTCATGTAGATTATTTCTCCAGATCAACACACTTATTTTAGAAAAAAATATGAAAAATATATTGTTTCATATATTTTATATATTTATTTTAGTTATCCATGACTAGTTTTACATATTCATTTATGCTTTTATATATTTATTAAGTTATCCATTATCTATTGAGTGAAGACTCTATTAGGATATATGGCAGAAACTGGGTGTTCATTGCTAGTAAGATGTGGTCAATGTGTTTAAGAACTTCAACAGTAAAGAGTATAAGCACAAACATGATTGAGCTAATCTTAAAAATGAATAGCCAAATTACTTCCTGATTCTCTTTTTCCTTATTTTCATCTATCCTTCTTTTCCTTCTTTCATTTAAAATTTTTATTTAATCAATACCCTCATGCTGTAATGTTTATCATAGACTATTATAATCTATTGTGAAAGTTAAAGTCTCTCAGTCATGTCCGATTCTTTGCAACCCCATGGGCTATACAGTCCATGGAATTCTCCAGGCCAGAATACTGGAGTGGGTAGCCTTTTCCTTCTCCAAAGGATCTTCCCAACCCAGGGATTGAACCCAGGTCTCCCACATTGCAGGAGAATTCTTTACCAGCTAAGCCACAAGGGAAGCCCAAGAATACTGAAATGGGTAGCCTACCCCTTCTCCAGAAGATCTTCTCAAACCAGGAATCGAACCTGGGTCTCCTGTGTTGCAGGTGGATTCTTTACCAACTGAGCTATTGATTATAGGGAAGCCCATAATCTACTGTAATTGAGGCTTATATTTATTAACACATTTACTCCTCAGAACACCCCTGATATTGTTAATTGTATCACCCACTTTTACAGATGAGGAAATTGAGTACCAAAAAAGGTTAAAAAACTTGGAGAGAGTCACTCTAATATAATAGATAGCACAGGTGGGAATCAAATAAGACATTCTGACTCCAGAATGATTACCACTGTAAAGCTTATTATATTGTTTTTGTCTCTCTCATGACATCAGTTCAGCTCAATTTAGTCACTCAGTCGTATCCAACTCTTTGCGACCCCATGAATCGCAGCATGCCAGGCCTCCCTGTCCATCACCAACTCCCGGAGTTCACTCAAACGCCTGTCCATTGAGTCAGTGATGCCATCCAGCCATCTCATCCTCTGTCGTCTCCTTCTCCTCTTGCCCCCAATCCTTCCCAGCATCAGAGTCTTTTCCAATGAGTCAACTTTTTGCCTGAGGTGGCCAAAGTATTGGAGTTTCAGCTTTAGCATCAGTTCTTAAGTAGGAGTTTTACTTAAATGCTTTTACTTAAAGGAGAGATGATATAAAAATGTAATGCTGAAGGACAAATACAATTTTTAGAGGACAGAGGAAGACCAATTACACTTTTCAAATACCACCAAATGAAGACATCCAGCCTCATACAAAAAGATAAAACTTCTAAATAGTGAACAGAGTTTTGTGTGATTTTGGAAATCATTTAGCACATCTTCTGGTTTCTACTTATCAGTGTAAATCCTAAAAAGATTATATTAAGCATATTGAATCTGTTGAATATTAACGCTGAGAGCAACAATAATGATAATAAGGGCAGTATATTTGATAAAATGGAAAGAAGATTGAATTTCACAGATATAAAAATTAGTGTATAGAGTGAGTCTGTCACATATCTTTCATGGGTATAATCTCACAGAATCTATTTCCTTGTAAAAAAAATTAGCAAATGAATTTTCTGTGAGGATGAGCTCTATTTGCAACATAGGAATTACTTGATAAATAACTATTTGTGTTACATTGCATATTCTGCCAAAATGATAACTTTTGAAAAATTTCCAACCTGAATTTAATTAATTGTATTCTATTGTTAAAAGTGGATGTTGTTGTTTAGTAACTTTTGCTACAAATTGTGACACACTTTTGCCTAAGGCAAATCTTTCATATTTTCTCATTTATAAGTAAATTCTGTTAGCCTCAAGATAAAGAAAATAAATGGACTGTAAACAGTGATCAGGTGTTTAATTTTATTTTTGAAAGACAACTATTTATTTATATAAAATTTAAATTTGATTGTAATTAAGTCATTGGGTTAATGGATCTTCAAGATAATCTTTATTAAACTAAGTGAAAAGTATTAGTCTCTCAGTTAAGTCTGACTCTTTGCAACGCCATGGACTGTAACTCACCAGGCTCCTCTGTCCATTCTCCAGGCAAGAATACTGAAGCAGGTAGCCACTCCCTTCTCCAAGGGATCTTCCCAACCCAGGGATGGAACCTAGGTCTCCTGTATTGCAGGCAGATTCTTTACCAGCTGAGTCACCAGGGAAGCCCTTGCTAAATGAATGAATTAGTCATAACTCATTTGGGGACCATGTGAAGTAGAATAAAGTGTGAAAAGTATATTGAAAAGATGAAAATACAATACAAATGTGAAAAAAACCTTTAGATTCACCAGTTATCCAAAAATGCAAAGTAAAACACTATCAAATATTTTCTCCTAATGAATTAATAATATCAAAAAAATTACATTGTTAATGAGGCTCTTATAACTTGCTGGTAGAAATATAAATTACACTAAATCTTTTGAAAAAAAATAGCCATAAGCATTAAATCTTTTGTATCTATTTACCTTATATTTTTCTTTTTTATTGGTTTATACTGAAGAGATAATTCTAAATAGAGAAAATTATAGGTATACTACTAATAATAGTGAAAAAAAAAACCCACAAATAATGAAAGGTGAGATTTGTAAATAAACTTTCAGTTCAGTACAGTTCAGTCACTCAGTCGTGTCCAACTCCTTGCAACCCCATGAATCACAGCACGCCAGGCCTCCCTGTCCATCACCATTTCCCAGAGTTCACTCAGACTCACGTCCATCGAGTCTGTGATGCCATCCAGCCATCACATCCTCTGTCGTCCCCTTCTCCTCCTGCCCCCAATCCCTCCCAGCATCAGAGTCTTTTCCAATGAGTCAACTCTTCGCATGAGGTGGCCAAAGTACTGGAGCTTCAGCTTTAGCATCATTCCTTCCAAAGAAATCCCAGGGCTGATCTCCTTCAGAATGTTCTGGTTGGATCTCCTTGCAGTCCAAGGGACTCTCAAGAGTCTTCTCCAACACCACAGTTCAAAAGCATCAATTCTTCGTCACTCAGCCTTCTTCACAGTCCAACTCTCACATCCATACATGACCACAGGAAAAACCATAGCCTTGACTAGATGGACCTTAGTTGGCAAAGTGA
>SJYX01018317.1:29083-47450 GCA_006410675.1 Oreotragus oreotragus | reverse complement strand
AAGAAAAGAAAAGAAACTAAAATATTTTTTTAAGCTGTGTAAAATACTTGAAATAACACTTTTCAAACTTGGGACAGTAGTCATGATAGGGTCCTGATTCCTGAATGAAAAGAAACAAGTGAGATTAATGTGGCAATTGCCCTGATTTTATGGCCAGAATTATTTTCTGAAATCTAGTGTAATGAGGAAGAATGAAATAAGTGTGTAAGAATACCTCAGAAACACAATGGAGACAGAAATTGAACTCTGAAGGGTTGAAGCTTTTGGAATGTTGGGAGGGTAGACAGCACTGGAAGAGAATCCTTGGAGACAGAGAAAGAA
Organism: Oreotragus oreotragus; assembly: GCA_006410675.1. Classification (NCBI taxonomy): domain Eukaryota; kingdom Metazoa; phylum Chordata; class Mammalia; order Artiodactyla; family Bovidae; genus Oreotragus; species Oreotragus oreotragus. Next base: position 47,129 of record SJYX01018317.1, on the reverse strand, counting down.
CACCAGGAATGCATAGCGCTGTGAGGGATCATCCGTTGCTGAAAATGCCTAGCTGAGTATGCATAGGAAGATACTCTGAGCTTGGGGAAAGCCAGAACTCACACAGTGCTGGGGTATATTAAAGTTCCAACTAATCAGAACACTGGAATGTTTAGAAGAAATCCCAGAAGAGTCATGCCTTTTGTAGAATATCTTAACAAGTCATAGAACAAGGGTCATTCAAACTCACACTAAATAAAATATTTTTAAAATCTTTTAAATAATTAAGCTGACCTCCAAGTAGCTTAAACATGTGCTATAACAAAGACTAACAATTTATTAAAGAACAGAACAATGTTTAGAACTCAACAATATAAATATCACAATGGTTAGAATCCAATAAAACATTACTGGTTATGTAAAGAAGCTAGTAAATAGAACCAGCTAGAAAAAAAAAAAGCCAGTGAATTGAGACAGATTCAGATATGATGAAAATTATGGAATCCCCTGATGAGTACAATAAATGGGCAAATATAAAAATATTGAATGATATTAAGAAAAAATGAATGTAGTGAGAAAATAAATAGAATATATTTTAAGTTTAAATATGTGAAATTAAAACTTTACAGAAAAATATTGCAAGCAAATTAAACACTGCAGAAGAAAATATTAGTGAATTTGAAACATTATCTATAGAAACTCAAGACAGAGAAAAATGATGTAAGAAATGAACAGAGCCTAATTAACTTAGGCTAATATCCATATCTATAATATTTTAAACTCAGAATGGAAAAATATATTTGATGAAATAACATCCAAATCCAAATCTGATGAAAAATATGAAATTTTCTCAGCAAACCTCAAGCAGGATACAAAATTAAAAAGACATCCACACATTACATACATAGTAAGAAAGCCAAGAATAACTGCGGACATCTTATCAGAAAAAAAGAATGGAGAAAAATATTTTTAATACTAATGGAAAGCAAAACAAAACCAACCTAGAATAACAAACTTTGAAAATATCCTTCAAAAGTAAAGCCAAAATAAAGAATTAAGAAGAAAGATGTGTATAAGAGACAGATATTTATCTGATTCTTTTCCTCTTTTATATTTTCATTTTTCCCCTTAATTATTCATTTATGCTTTATTTCTTTTACTTTAATTTACTTTTAGTCTCTTTCCTTTCTTCTTTTCTCTGCATTGTATATCTTTCTTCTCATCCCTCCTTATATTTCCTTTCTACTTTCTTATCTCTCCCTCTTTTACTTCTTTCCAATTTTCTGTTCTCATTTTATCCTCTTTTCTTCCTTAATCCCACAGTTATATCATGTCTTAATACTGTCTTCTCTTTATAAAGTTTCACAAAACTTTGTATGAAGTATGTTTTCTGAATATATCATGAAAAAATTGTTTGCTTTTGAAAATGACTTTATTATCTTTTNTTTTATCCTCTTTTCTTCCTTAATCCCACAGTTATATCACGTCTTAATACTGTCTTCTCTTTATAAAGTTTCACAAAACTTTGTATGAAGTATGTTTTCTGAATATATCATGAAAAAATTGTTTGCTTTTGAAAATGACTTTATTATCTTTTGTATTTTTTCCTTAAATAGAATTTTATTTCTCTGTGACTATGGGTTGATTTTTTTACCATAAGCAGATAAATATCCTTTGATTTAAGTAAAATTTTCAGCTACCTCTTATCTCATGTAATTTAATTTTTCCTGTTCATTTTTGGTAATAAAAAAGAACCATGATAAATTATTCATATATTACACTCACATCAATACCTCTAACTCATTTAGTCAACTATTCATTTTAATACAATAAACTATTTTTCACTTTAAAAATCTTTATCCAATAAGATGACCTCTAGTTAAAGGTATAAAGGAAAAATTTAACAGTCTCTAAAAATTGCTGCTTATGTAGTTAACAAATATCAGATGATTTCTTTTGAATCCAAAATGAATGCTTTTTTTCTATGATTAGGTTTATTAAGTGCATTTTTATGACAGGTCTTAAACAGTATAGGTACTGAATCCTTAACGAAAGTATATAAAGTTGTAATGTTCACATTTTAAATTTTATAATTGAGTGTTAGGGATAGATTCCTTGAAAATATACTATTATTTAATAATCAGAAATTTCTTATATTAGGTTGATAGAAGAAATCTCTGGAATCAGCTAATTTCCCAAATTCATATTATAGAAAATGAAACTTATTTACAGGAGACGTGGTTTGATTTGTCTGAAATTCACACAGAATTCTCAGTCCTAAGCAAGAATCAGAAAATGTAATGCTTGTAATAGAATATAATAATTTCTCTGGTAGAAGTGGATACTTTTCAAAAAAAAAGGGAGGGAAATCAGTGGAAAGCATTTCTGGAAGAAAGAATGTGAATGCACAATCATGACACATGAAATACTTACAGTTGCAAGATAAAAGTTGTTCAATGTGGCTGGAACAAAACATTTACAATAAAAACAAAAGATATAGGCTACAGGTCAGGCTGGAGCCAGATAATGAAAGCCCTATGTTTCATTCTAAGGAAATTGTATTTAACAATAAAGTATCAATGATAAGCCATTGGCAATCAAAAATAAATATTCTTACTTGGCCACAGAGTACATGGAAGTAAATATGGCCTCTTAGCCAAAAGGAAGAAAAGAAAAGAAACTAAAATATTTTTTTAAGCTGTGTAAAATACTTGAAATAACACTTTTCAAACTTGGGACAGTAGTCATGATAGGGTCCTGATTCCTGAATGAAAAGAAACAAGTGAGATTAATGTGGCAATTGCCCTGATTTTATGGCCAGAATTATTTTCTGAAATCTAGTGTAATGAGGAAGAATGAAATAAGTGTGTAAGAATACCTCAGAAACACAATGGAGACAGAAATTGAACTCTGAAGGGTTGAAGCTTTTGGAATGTTGGGAGGGTAGACAGCACTGGAAGAGAATCCTTGGAGACAGAGAAAGAACACCAGGAATGCATAGCGCTGTGAGGGATCATCCGTTGCTGAAAATGCCTAGCTGAGTATGCATAGGAAGATACTCTGAGCTTGGGGAAAGCCAGAACTCACACAGTGCTGGGGTATATTAAAGTTCCAACTAATCAGAACACTGGAATGTTTAGAAGAAATCCCAGAAGAGTCATGCCTTTTGTAGAATATCTTAACAAGTCATAGAACAAGGGTCATTCAAACTCACACTAAATAAAATATTTTTAAAATCTTTTAAATAATTAAGCTGACCTCCAAGTAGCTTAAACATGTGCTATAACAAAGACTAACAATTTATTAAAGAACAGAACAATGTTTAGAACTCAACAATATAAATATCACAATGGTTAGAATCCAATAAAACATTACTGGTTATGTAAAGAAGCTAGTAAATAGAACCAGCTAGAAAAAAAAAAAGCCAGTGAATTGAGACAGATTCAGATATGATGAAAATTATGGAATCCCCTGATGAGTACAATAAATGGGCAAATATAAAAATATTGAATGATATTAAGAAAAAATGAATGTAGTGAGAAAATAAATAGAATATATTTTAAGTTTAAATATGTGAAATTAAAACTTTACANCTAGAAAAAAAAAAAGCCAGTGAATTGAGACAGATTCAGATATGATGAAAATTATGGAATCCCCTGATGAGTACAATAAATGGGCAAATATAAAAATATTGAATGATATTAAGAAAAAATGAATGTAGTGAGAAAATAAATAGAATATATTTTAAGTTTAAATATGTGAAATTAAAACTTTACAGAAAAATATTGCAAGCAAATTAAACACTGCAGAAGAAAATATTAGTGAATTTGAAACATTATCTATAGAAACTCAAGACAGAGAAAAATGATGTAAGAAATGAACAGAGCCTAATTAACTTAGGCTAATATCCATATCTATAATATTTTAAACTCAGAATGGAAAAATATATTTGATGAAATAACATCCAAATCCAAATCTGATGAAAAATATGAAATTTTCTCAGCAAACCTCAAGCAGGATACAAAATTAAAAAGACATCCACACATTACATACATAGTAAGAAAGCCAAGAATAACTGCGGACATCTTATCAGAAAAAAAGAATGGAGAAAAATATTTTTAATACTAATGGAAAGCAAAACAAAACCAACCTAGAATAACAAACTTTGAAAATATCCTTCAAAAGTAAAGCCAAAATAAAGAATTAAGAAGAATAGAAACCAAGAATCTTTTGTCATCAGGCTTGCATCTTTAAATAACACAAAGATCAAAGAGGAATTTACTTACTAGAAAGATAATTGGAAAATATTTGTGCCAAATGAAAATGAAAACACAGCTAATCTAAATATAGAGATACTTAAAGTGCCCTGGAAAAGGAAGTGGCCACCCACTCCAGTTTTCTTGCCTGGGAAATACCATGGAGAGAGGAGCCTAGCAGGCAAGAGTCAATGCAAGTCACAGAGTTGGACACAACTAAACAGCAACAAAAACATCGTGAATAGAAACAGGTTTATGTCTCTAATTCTTATCTTATAAAAAAAGGGAAATCTTTAAAATCAATCATCTAAGAGTCTGCCTTAAAAAACTGAAAAAAGAAGAGCAAAAGAATAGAAAGTAAGTTGAAGGAAGGAAATTATAAAGTCAGAGTGGAAATAAATGATATAGAAAATAGACTGACAGTAGACAAAAATATATAAAAACCAAAAGATTTATTAGAAAGAATAAGTAAAATTGATAAAATTTTAGATAAAGCCATAAAAGGAAAAGTGTACTATCATTTTCATTAATGAAATAGATGATGTTAATAAGAGCTTCTACAGACATTTGATGTAGATGATAGTAATGGAATGTTATAAGTAGTTTTAATGGTAGTAAAATTGACATCTTAGATAAAATTGGTAAATTTCTTAAAGAAAAATTGCTAGCCAAAGAAGAATATGTATAATATATAAATATCCCATTATCTATTAAAATTTTTAATTCACAGTTAGTACTCTTCCCATAAAGAAGGAAATGACAACTCACTCCAATATACTTACCTGAAGAATCCCATGGACAGAGAAGACTGGCAGGCTGCAGGCCATGGGGTCTCAAGAGTTGGACACAACTGAACAACTAAACCACCACTACCACTCTTCCTAAAAAGAAAATTCCAGTTCCAATATTTTCACTGGTACATTCTGAGCAACATTTAATATACTAATACCAAGCGCACATAAACTCTCAGAAAATGTAAAACCAGCATTGACCAGGTTCCAAAGTCAGCATAGATATAACAAGGAAAAAAAAATAAAATTTTCTCAGCATATTGATGCAAAATTTCTTAATTAAATACAAGCAACACAAAACAGAAGTTTATAAAAGAGTAATATATTATGACTATGGAGGTGTACCTGAGAAATCCATGATTGTTATAACATTTAATAATTAATCAATGCAACTTACTAAATTATTCTGTCAACAACCCAAAGGATTTAGAAAAAAAATAATGAAAACAATAATAGTAATGTAATAATAATAACTGAAAAAGAAGAAATAAATGATTTAACTTAACGATTGTTATCTACAAAAATACTATAACTGATATCATATTAATACTTGATGTTGAAAACAATGCATTTCTCCCAAGACTGGGTAAAAGTAAAGAGTGTTTGCTATCACTACCTCATTGTAACATTGTACTAGAAGACTTAATGAAATAAGGAAAGAAAAAGAAATATTGGTGAAAAACTTACCTTTATTTTCAGAAGATATACTTGTAAACAAAACAAAAATCAAATAAAAAATATGGAATCCACATATACTCATAATAATTTTAGAAATAACAAAGGGATTTATCATGATTATTATGAGTATAGATTAATATACAAATGTCACTTATTTTATATACTATAAGGCAATGCAAAATATAAAAATAGATCAAAATAATCATTTAAAATATTGTCAAGAACTATACACTATCCTATAATAAATGTAATAAACATGTGTCAGTCTCCTAAAATGAAAGTGAACATTTCCAAAAGAAATTAAAACTCAAATATGTATATATACACATATGGTTATTTATGGATTAAAGAGTTCACCATTTTTATATATAAAATATCCCCAATAAGTCAATATATTTAAAATATCAATCAAAATTCCAGCAAGTTACTGATGCTTCTTTCACTTCATGTTTGTCAGTTCTTTGTCTGTTTTCCTTTTTTGGGTGTTTTATTTTTTGTGTTGTCTATCACTATATTGTCAAATATAGTTAATTAATCTTTTCTTCAGCAGTATCTGATATGCTATTAATCCCATCCAGTATTTTTAAATTTTAGATTTTATAATTTTTATGTGCCTCAAATTTTTTACTTTTTTAGTTTTAGAATTTAGAAATAACAGGGATTTATCATGATTATTATGAGTATAGATTAATATACAAATGTCACCTATTTTATATACTATAAGGCAATGCAAAATATAAAAATAGATCAAAATAACCATTTAAAATATTGTCAAGAACTATACACTATCCTATAATACATGTAATAAACATGTGTCAGTCTCCTAAAATGAAAGTGAACATTTCCAAAAGAAATTAAAACTCAAATATGTATATATACACATATGGTTATTTATGGATTAAAGAGTTCACCATTTTTATATATAAAATATCCCCAATAAGTCAATATATTTAAAATATCAATCAAAATTCCAGCAAGTTACTGATGCTTCTTTCACTTCATGTTTGTCAGTTCTTTGTCTGTTTTCCTTTTTTGGGTGTTTTATTTTTTGTGTTGTCTATCACTATATTGTCAAATATAGTTAATTAATCTTTTCTTCAGCAGTATCTGATATGCTATTAATCCCATCCAGTATTTTTAAATTTTAGATTTTATAATTTTTATGTGCCTGAAATTTTTCACTTTTTTAGTTTTAGAATTATACGTTCTTTCTTTTTAAACTGTTTTTTTCATACTTCTCCCTAATATCCTGTCTTTTTTTAACTGAACACACAGAATTTAATTAAAATATGCTTTAATGTCATTGTCTATCCATTATATGCATCTGTGGCATTTCTGGGTTCTTTCTGTTGAATAAAATCTGTACTCATCAAGGGTGATGTTTTCCTAATTTTTGCATGCTTAGTAACTTTGTATCCAAATTCAGCCACAGTGAATTTAAGTCATTGGATGCTAGATGGCTTTGTATTATTTTCAATATATTTTTAAGCAGAACAATAGAATGATCAGATTTACATTTTGAAAATGTAAACATGTTCCAAGTATAGGGCAACTGGAGACAATTTCACTAAAATAAGGAGGCCCAATCCAAGAGAGAAATTATGAGAGGTTAATGGGTGCCTAGAGCTTCCCTGGTGGCTCAGATGGTAAGAAATCTGCCTCCAATGCAGGAGACTCGGGTTAAATCTCTGGTTTGGGATGATCCCCTTAAGAAGGGAATGGCAACCCACTCTAGTATTCTTGCCTACAGAATTCCATGGACAGAGGAGTCTGGTGGGCTATATAGTCCATGGGTTCCCAAAAAGTCAAACACAAATGAGTGACTAATACTTTCACAATTAGTGCTTAGCACAGTGCCTATCAAATGCTAATGTTGGATAATTATTTATGTTGCACTGATTCTTAATCTAATTATTTGCACTATGCTTTCTGATTTATAGAATATTTTATCTTGGAAAGTAATTCTATGCTGAGGGAAGCTATCCTGAAAAAGAAGATAGTAAAGTCAGAAATTAAAATGCTTCATATTGACGACTATGGTAAAGTTTTGTGCATGCTTCATCGTTCAAGAACAACTTTCTCTGTACCTTATAGTTTTACATGTAAATGACTCTCCATCTTTAATATTTTGCTCTTTCTTTAAAAGAACTTCCTTTACAGTTGTCCTTTCCCAAAGATTTTACGGACCGAAACCAGTATGCTCTTCTGTTAATAATGTAAGTATTTTATTTGTTTTTGAAATAAAGGAATCTAAAAAGTTTAGTTTTTTTTTTTAATGCCCCACATGCCAATATTCTGATTAAAAAACAACAGAAGAAATCCTATGTGTGTAGTTAAGCAGGACAGCTGTCAGTTGTGTGAGTTCCTCAAGGACACCACCACTAAATAATATGGAAGTGTGTATAATTGCTTTTGCTTCTCACATCCCAAACTGAACTCAGTGTTATTCCTGGGAATAATGACTCATACATTTAGTTTATGGATATCTGATTAGTAATTACTCAAGCTCTACCTTCCCTTTGTTTTTTTATTCTTCTTTTTTTTTTTTTTTACTTTACAATATTGTATTAATTTTGCCATACATTGACATGAATCCGCCATGTTTGTACATGTCTTCCCCCTCCTGAACCTCCCTCTCATCTCCCTCCCCATCCCAGCCTTCTGGGTCATCCCAGTGCACCAGCCCCGAGCNTTTTTTTTTTTTTTTACTTTACAATATTGTATTAATTTTGCCATACATTGACATGAATCCGCCATGTTTGTACATGTCTTCCCCCTCCTGAACCTCCCTCTCATCTCCCTCCCCATCCCAGCCTTCTGGGTCATCCCAGTGCACCAGCCCCGAGCATCCTGTATCATGCATCGAACCTGGACTCGTGATTCGTTTCACATATGATAATATACGTGTTTCAATGCCATTCTCCTATGTCATCCCACCCTTGCCCTCTCTCACAGAGTCCAAAAGACTGCTCTATACATCTGCATCTCTTTTGCTGTCTCTCATACAGGGTTATCGTCACCATCTTTCTAAATTCAATATATATGCATTAATATACTGTATTGGTGTTTTTCTTTCTGGCTTACTTCACTCTGTATAATAGGCTCCAGTTTCATCCACCTTGGCTCAGACGGTAAAGTGTCTGCCTACAATGTGGGAGGCCCGGGTTCTATTCCTGGGTCGGGAAGATCCCCTGGAGAAGGTAATGGCAATCCACTCCAGCACTCTTGCCTGGAACATCCCATGGACGGAGGAGCCTGATAGGCTGCAGTCCATGGAGTCGCAAAAGGTCGGACACGACTGAGCGACTTCACTTCACTTCCACTTCATCCACCTCGTTAGAACTGATTCAGATGTTTTGTTTTGTTTTGTTTTTTTCCTTAATAAATGATACTGGTCTATACTTTTTTTTTCTTTGTGATATATTTATCATATCAAAGTTATGCTAAATTTTAAAAAGTCATTAAAAAAAAAATTGTGGTGAGAGCATTTAAAGTGAGATTTACCCGCTGAGCAAAATGTTAGGTATGTAATGCAGTGTTGTTAACTATAGGCACAACGTTGTACAGCAGATCTCTAGAACTATTCCTCTTGCATGATTGAAACTCCGTGTTCATTAAACAGCTACTCCCCATTCCTCTCTCCCCTCTATCCCCATCCTGCTCCCTGCTTCTATGAATCTATTTTAGATGCCTCACTTAAGTGGAATCATGCAATATTTGCCCCCTTCTGTGATCAGTTATTTTAGTTAGCATAAAGGTACATCAGTGTTTTCACATCTAAGCCTTTTACTTTTTATCAGCTCTTTTGCAACATTGAGGAAGCATTTATTTCCACTGCCAAAACAGTCAATTAAATTTGAATCATTCTTATCAGTTTTCCTTCTTGGATTTAGGTTTTTCCAACTTGGAATTGATTATGGAATTGAAGTCATGCATACTTTCTGTGAGACTACGTTGTGACTACATAGTACTGTGCACAGAGGGCTCTAACACCTATTGGTTAACCAACTTGATATTGATGTAGAATTGTTTTCCTGAGCATAATTATTGATAGTTATTTTCCTTATTGAGAACCCAGCTAACACTGCTTTGACAGCAGTTTAAAAAGAGTAGAAATGAAAATAACATTACTTATTATGACTACTGAATGTAGACAATAAGTCTGTGTAATCAAACTGAGTTCAAATTCCAGTTTTGTCATTCTTTAACAATGTATCCTTGAAAAAGTTGCTTAACCTTATTTAAGGCTCAGTGTATCCAAATATAAAATGAGAATTATAGTTTATCTTATGTTTTAAGGCTCCTTTTTAGATTAAATGAAATAACATATAAAGTGTCTAGTACAAATGCCTTTTATAACTATTGTGATTATAATTCATTATTTTTATGCAGATTGCATTAATTTAGATATTTTGATACATATAAACAATTTATCATTTCATTTTAATAAGTCAGATAATACAGAAAATGCAATAGTTAATGGTTTTACTTCCTCTATTGTTTATTCCTAACTCTTAATACCATAACCTAACTTTCTCCTTTGTCATTTATGGCCAGAGGCCCTGAAAGTTCTTGGCATCGTCCTAAAGAAGTTACTTTTGCTCTTATGTTAACTCCTTCTTCTGTAACTTCTCTTTCATTTAGTTCTGTTTAATTTTCTCTTTTTTTATTGAAGTATAGTTGATTTACATTTCGTGTGTACAGCAAAGCTTTATGGATGTTCTTTTTCAGGTTCTTTTCCATTAGGGATTATTAGAAGATATTTACTATAGTTCCCTATGTCCCTTGTTGCTTATCTGTTTTATATATAGTAGTGTGTATATGTTAATCCTAAACTCTTAATCTGTGCTTCTTCCCCCCTTTCCTCTTTGGTAACTATAAATTTGTTTTCTGTGAGTCTATTTCTCTTTTGTAAATAAATTCATTTGTATCATTTTTTTAAGATTCCACATATAAGTGATATCCTATGACATTTGTCTTTCTCTGGCTTACTTCATTTAGTATGATAATCTCTGTTTGCATTCATGCTGCTACAAATGGCATGATTTCATTCCTTTCTGTGGCTGAATATTCAGTTCTTATTTGAAGTATATGTGTGATTTATTGGGGAAAATACCTCAGGCACTAAAATGAGAACAAAATGGAAAAAAATTCTCACCCTCATCTCCTGTTTCATTATACCTCCTTTTGGGAAAAGAAATTATTCTTTTTATTCACTAAGAAATAAGGCTTCTCAGGGAAAAGAACCCTAGTAGGCATCTTTCCTTGAAGCTTGGCTTAACATATGCAGGGGGACATATTGACAGTTCTTCCCGTTGGTATATCCTCTGGTTCCAAAGTGTAACAACACTTTGGGGGAAAATGTAGACAAGAGTTCTAATTCTCTTTGTAGCTTTGAGTCAAAGAATCCAGCTAGCTTGTCCTACCATTAGATTTGTGCTTTGGTCTGAGTGATTTTTAGTTCATGAGAGGAATATGAAGAATAACCCAAGACTCAACTCTCTTATTAGAAAGAGTCAAGTGTTTTTTAGAGGCAGGAGAGTAAAGATAATGGTTTAGGAATAAGGTAGCCTTAGGTTCTAATCTGAGTTCAAAGATTTATCAGTATATTGTTTAATTTTTTAAGCTTCAGTTTCCTTATAAATAAATTGAAGACAATAACATGGAATAATTTATATAAACATGTCACCATAGTGTCTGAAAGAGCATAAACATTTGCACTTAGTATTTAATAAATTTTAACCATAAATATAATTATTAGTAGTAGTAATAGTCATTTTAATATTTAAAAGTATCAATATAGACATTTAATACTATATTTTAGCATCCATAAAATTATTTAATAGACATTATTAAAGCAGATAAGATAGTTAGGCCTATAGAGTTTACTTTGCTACTATTTTTGTTAATGAAGAAAATAAGAATGGGTATTAATTCATTATTTTTCATTTGTTTACATATGCTGACTACACTAAATATTAATTTACTTTATCCAGACTCCTTGATTTTCAGAGGTAAATTCTCAGAAATTTCACAGAATATAACTTACAAAGTCCAACTGAGGAGTTTTTTATTTTATATTTAAAAAATTATCTATTACTTTGAGCTGCATGATCATTCCTAAAATATTTAAATTTAGAAATCCATATAGTCTGCCATCTATTGGGTTGCAGAGTCATAAAGGACTGAAGCAACTTAGCAGCAGCAGATAAAGTGTTTTTTAAGTGTTAGATTGTTTATAATATATAAATTTATATAAATACATATGACTATATATTTATATAAATATAATATGTAAAACATATAAAATATAATCTAAAATTTGATTGTTTTTAATATAAGGTCATTTGTTCCCCTTAAGATTAAATCTGTGTTCAGTGGTAAGTAAACTCCCCACTCTAAAAAAGAAAATAATAATAATTTTTTTTCCTTAAGTGGGAAATTTGACAGTCAAGAGTAATAAAACAAGTAACTTTTACTTAAATGAGGCTAAGAAATGATTTAGTGATTTTGGTATCACTACTTTATTGCTATTCTGTGCAGTGCATCTATTACCTGACAGACCCTGAATCACTTCCTCATCCATAGAGATGCATTTACATCTAGGAAATTCTATAATGAATGCATAATTGGAGACCAACTGCAGCAATCTGAAGAGGTGAAGGAAAATTGGCCTTGAAGGAAGTAGCCTCTAGCCATTTGCAATCCTCTTTCCGCTAAGTCTTCATTATGGAACCTCAGAAGAAATGATCCTCTGATGACCTCTCTATAGCCATGTTTTCTGAAACTCAAACCTAATTTCATGATATTGAAAGTACAGGTGAATCAATGGCAACTGAATATTTTACTGTAATAGAAAATCTAAGAAGCATAGCCTTGACAAATGTTTCTCAGTAGCCTCTGTGTGGTCATGACCCTCTTTTCATTTCCTACTTCCCTATTGTCCTTCTGGATGCCTAAATGTCTTTCTCTAGTCTTTCTCTGTAGTGTTATAGGGAGTACTTAAGAACCCAGTAGTCTGTATTCATATTTATGCCTATTCTATTTCCATCTAGTCTATAGTATATATGCTATATTCATCCATATCCATTTCAGCATATATTGCTTTGAATTATTATTTCTTAGTGTGTGAAAGTGTTAGTCAGTCAGTCATGTCTGACTCTTTGCAACCCCATGGGGGTATAGCCACAACACTCCTCTATCCATGGAATTCTCTAGGCAAGGATACTGGAGTGAGCAGCCATTCATTCCCTGTTCCAGTGGTCTTCCAAACCCAGGGATCAAACCAAGGCCTCTGCCTTGCAGGCAGATTCTTTACTGTCTGAACCACCTTCTGTTATTCTTATTTTCTAATCCTGTATGTGTAATTTAGTACAATACACATTTACTATGTTGCTTTTATGTACAAGAAGCTGTGCTAATGGTTGAGAGGGGAAAAAAAAGGTTACAAGCACATTGAAATCTGTAATCATTTTTTAAGATCTTGTCTCCACAATACGTAGCACACATAAAGGAACCTTATTAAAACTTACTGACTAAACTGTAATTATTTTAATAGCCCAAGACTGAATAGTACAGCTAAAGATGTTAAAGGTGTTTATTTGATAAATAAATGAATATGAATGTAAACAGAGAAGGCAATGGCACCCCACTCCAGTACTCTTGCCTGGAAAATCACATGGATGGAGGAGCCTGGCAGGCTGCAGTCCATGGGATTGTAAAGAGTTGGACACGACTGAACGACTTCACTTTTACTTTTCACTTTCATACATTGGAGAAGGAAATGGCAACCCACTCCAGTGTTCTTGCCTGGAGAATCCCAAGGATGGGGGAGTCTGGTGGGCTGCCGTCTATGGGGTCGTACAGAGTTGGACATGACTGAAGCAACTTAGCAGCAGCAGTCGCAGTAGCATGAATGTAAAGGCCTACAGCCTAGGAAGAAGCAGTGTAAACAGATGTACTATTTTATTAGAGAACAATTTTTTTTTCTTTGTTTGCTGTGTTCCTGAAGACAAGTATAGCAAGCTAAGGAGTTTCATTCAGTACCAAGAAATCATCATGTCTTCCTATTTTATTTTTTTAATATATATAATTGTTTTATTTATGTTACTTGCAATGGGTTTATTGTGATTACTTTTATTTATGTCTTCCCATTTTCTACTTTTTCATGTTCAGCTTATCCATGCCACCCTTGATAAAGGTCTAATGCAGGGAGACAGTGACTGTTCAACAAATTACATTAATTTCCAGAATGCAACATACTCTCTCATGCTCTTATGACTTAGTTCCATCTCACTGAATTCATCTTCCTTGAAATTGTAATGAATTCTTGTTCATATATCATCTTATCTTCCTAAAGCTTTCTTTCACCATGCTCATCAGCCCATCTAACAATCTCAAGTCTATGCCTCCTCCTACAGTGACAGCCTTCTGTTCGAAGTCTTCACATATATCTTANATGACTTAGTTCCATCTCACTGAATTCATCTTCCTTGAAATTGTAATGAATTCTTGTTCATATATCATCTTATCTTCCTAAAGCTTTCTTTCACCATGCTCATCAGCCCATCTAACAATCTCAAGTCTATGCCTCCTCCTACAGTGACAGCCTTCTGTTCGAAGTCTTCACATATATCTTATACAATATTGATCCAGCAGTTACTTTTCCAACTCACCCTAATTTTATGAGGATATTTTTAACATACTATTTAAGGAATTTCTGACTCCCATTAGATTTTGCACCAATGTTTCTGAAAGAAAATACACAATCTAGAAGTGAATATTCAGATAAATAATTTGTAGAATGAAATTATATCATGAAATATTAAGAGGAGAGATATGTTGAATTTTTTATTTTACATATTCCATATATTAAATGATACCTTACTTATTTGTGTATTCCTTTAGCAACTAGTTTTTGCAGTCACTACTCAAGCATGCATTGAGTGAGTAGATAGATAATGTCCAGAAACCAGATGAACATGGTTATTACCCCAGTGCCCCACTGTGTCATTTTAATTTGAGAGTACTACTCATTTTTATCTAGCATTTTTATCATTTAATCAATGTTATTCATATCAGAGTCATGCAACTTTGTCATCTTCATGGAACTGAGTTTTTTGTCAGCTTTTTTGTATAGTTAATCTGTTAAAAAGCAGGATATAATTAATTGACACATTGGATAATCCAGCTACTTATCTCCAGTAGTCAAGATAACATCACTACTTTTTTCATACTCACATTTTCCTTTCAATAAACAATACAGATATTGTTTAAAATGATGAATACCAGAGATGCCTTGTTTTGAGCTTTGAACCTATGGGATCATCCAAGAGCCCACACTCTTCTTCAAATCCCACACCAGGAAGATGGTATATCTGGATGAGTCAATTCTAATCTGCCACCCTGCTCTCTACCTATACTTCCTTTTCTGTGATTAAGTGCTATATCATCTCCTAGTTTTTATTCCACTCTCATGCTAGTATGAATTTTCTGAGATACATATCTGAAAATGTGGCTCTCCTGGGTAAAATACTCTCACTATTATTCTCCAGTTGATTTAAAGTTCATATTTCCTAATACAGCATACAAAAAAATCTTCACCTGATTTCCACTTAACTCTCCATCTCATTTTGACACCATCCACCCTCTAAAGAGAGATTCACTGCTCTAGATATTTTTGAAAACTGTTTTATTATGAGAAATACTAGCTTCTCAACCATTTCTCTGTATCTTTTCCCACAATCTCCCAGTACCTTTAGTTTCCTTTTCCAATTGGAAAAGTTCAATTAATATTTCAAGCAATACTTTTATATAATTCTATGTACACCTCTGTTGNGAGAGATTCACTGCTCTAGATATTTTTGAAAACTGTTTTATTATGAGAAATACTAGCTTCTCAACCATTTCTCTGTATCTTTTCCCACAATCTCCCAGTACCTTTAGTTTCCTTTTCCAATTGGAAAAGTTCAATTAATATTTCAAGCAATACTTTTATATAATTCTATGTACACCTCTGTTGTAACATGAAACCACACTAGGTTTTGCTTTGCTGTCTCTTCTTTTAAACTATAAATGATTGAATGAATGAGTATATAAATGAAGGAACACATGAATTAGAATAAATGAAGAAATTAATCAACTCTAAAGTTAGTCATCAGGAATGATTGATGTCATAGTAGAGGAAAAGAGAGAAAAAAAATGATCTGAGAGTTTATAATGTGTTACAATTAGACTTTTCGTTGAGTAAATTTCTCTGCAGTTTTAGTTTCCCTCTCAGAAAAACATGAGGTGAGTTTCTCATTTCCCTTACAATCTTTCTGCATAAAACTAAATAATTGGTTTCTATATTATCTTTTCACTGTTTCTCTTTTGATTATTGAGATTATCTTCTTAAAGTAATAGGATTTAATAATAGCTAATATTTATTGCTTATTGTACAAGGGACATCATGCTAAGGATGTTTAAATACCATCTTTAATCTTATAGAAACCAAGTGAGATGCATATAATTGTCCTCAGTTTAACACAAGGAAATCATGAATTTATATAATATATAAATCCAAAATCATGAACAGGACAAAATTAGGGTTTGAACTCAAGGTGTTTTTAATTTTTTTTTCAGACCAGAAAGCTCTGCTTTGTCTATTACATAATAGTCTACCTAGATATCCTATTATATGATAATTATCACTGGAAAATTATCAAGAATGCTGTCCAGAATCAATAGAGACTTCTCTAAAACCAAAATCATATGACCTTTTGTTCCTTCCACTTAACAGTTTATAATAACCTCTGGAATGTA
Source organism: Oreotragus oreotragus (assembly GCA_006410675.1). Lineage (NCBI taxonomy): Eukaryota > Metazoa > Chordata > Mammalia > Artiodactyla > Bovidae > Oreotragus > Oreotragus oreotragus. The sequence continues at coordinate 30,622 of SJYX01018317.1, read as the reverse complement.
ATATTTTCCACCTGTACCATGTTAATGGTTTAGTGTAAAGTAAAAATTCCAAAAATCTTGAGTAAGTTCCTAGAAGGGCCACATGAAAGATCGAATACTCAGTCCACATTATTTCATATAATTCCAAATTCTAATCAAAGAATTCACTTTATGTCACTTCTTTCATCTCTTTATTTATTATGTGGCTTCATAGACTTTTGAGCAGATGAGATTGTTAGATGTAAGCTTGTTTCACTTCCCAAGGAAAAGACATATATTTCAAAACTTCCATAACATTATTTAAATATGCACTTGTTCATGCCAAATACATACCTATTTCACTTAAAGATAGCACATTTACTGAAAGTATTTGGACAAGAAAGGTAGCTAGTACTTGTACTTGTCTCAAAAAGTCATTATTACTGCTTTGCTGTATAAGGAGAGTTAAGTTTTAAGTTACTGCTTTTCTTCATTCTTGTTCATGTTCCTCATTTAAGTGGATGTAAAATGTACTCACATTGTAATACCGTGAAATAATTAATAGAAGTCAGTGGCATTTAATCTTGATAATGGAAATGGAGAAGGTGATCATTGCTTTTCATATTATTCTTGAACAGTTTAGACCTTGCTTTTCACAATCTTTAGATAATATGTCATAATGTCAATATTAAATCCTAGAGTCAGTCAATTAGTTTCTCACTCATGTCTGAATTGTTGCGACCCCATTTCTGCAGCATGCCAGGCCTCCCTATCCATCAAAAACTCCCAGAGTTTACTCAAACTCATGCCCATTGAGTCGGTGATGTCATCCACCCATCTCATCCTCTGTTGTCCCCTTCTCCTGCCTTCAATCTTTCCCACCATCAGGGTCTTTTCAAATGAGTTAGCTCTTTGCATCAGGTGGCCAAAGTGTTGGAGTTTCAGCTTCAACATCAGTCCTTCCAACAAATATTCAAGACTGATTTCTTTAGGATGGACTGGTTGGATCTTCTTGCAGTCAGGGGACTCTCAAGAGTCTTCTCCAATACCCCAGTTCAAAAGCATCAATTCTTCGGCATTCAGCTTTCTTCATAGTCCAACTCTCACATCCATACATGACTACTGGAAAAACCAAAGCTTTAACCAGACGGACTTTTGTTGGCAAAATAATGTCTCTGCTTTTTAATATGCTGTCTAGGTTGGTCGTAACTTTTCTTCCAAGGAGTAAGCGTCTTTTAATATCATGGCTGCAGTCAGAATCTGCAGTGATTTGGGGGCCCAAAAAAATAAAGTCTACCACTGTCTCCACTGGTTCCACATCTATTTTCTAGGAACTGATGGGACCAGATGCCATGATCTTAGTTTTCTGAATGTTGAGCTTTAAGCCAGCTTTTTCACTCTCCACTTCCACTTTCATCAAGAAGCTCTTTAGTTCCTCTTCACTTTCTGCTCTATCAACAGGAGGACAGGAGGAGAGAAGGCTCCCAAAAGAAAACATGGGGTCTTCTTATCATAAGAGAGTAAAAAATTGGGTAGTTCAATTCAGTTGCTCAGTCGTGTCCAACTCTTTGTGACCCCATG
>SJYX01018317.1:7461-23942 GCA_006410675.1 Oreotragus oreotragus | reverse complement strand
ATGGTGATGGACAGGGAGGCCTGGCGTGCTGTGATTCATGGGGTTGCAAAGAGTCGGACATGACTGAGCGACTGAACTGAACTGAATAGCACCATGTGAACATGACAAACATGTGCTCTGAGCAAATCTTTTCATTTTATTTCAGTTTTTGACATAGATGATGTTTTGTTATGTTATAAAGAAGTGGCTTGTTTTGCCATTTTAAAGGTCTATTGAATTTTATGTGTTTTGCTTAGATTTTTTATTATTTACTCATATTGTGTATTTTTCATCTAAACAGACACCACTGATTGATTGTTCAATGTATTAATATTAAAACAGATGCCAAAGTCTGCCTTTGAAGACCTTAACTTGTAAGAAAACTTTAATCTTAAATTGATTTTGCTTCTTGTGTTAGGAAGTGGACACATTTAGTATTGCTATGGACTTTTTGCTAGTTAAAACAGATTGAATTTTTCTTTTCATTAAACTTTCAACAAAAATATGTGTCTCTATTCTCAACCTTGATGTGCTGTTCTTTATGAGTCCCTGGGGATTTCTGAGACAGAAAGTAAAACCAAAGTGTCAGGAAAAAAAATGTGGCATGCAGAAAAAAAGCAAAGAGGAAGCAAATAAAACTTACCAATTCTGTGTGGCCAACACAGTTGCAAGTTGTAGTACCCATTTATTATATGATAGGTGATTTGGTCTATGGTACTTTCCTATGGTCATCCCTACCACCACGTATCTTGCTATTGCTGCCTCCTCAAATAAGTAATATTTTCTTGCCTTAATTTGTATTTTTTTTAATCTAGTATTTTCTGGTCAAGACTTTGTGTAAAATTTTCCCTTTGCTCCTGCAAGCTTCTGACTCATTCCTTATACTGACAGTGTTTACCATCATAATCCATGTCCTTTTATAATTAATCTTAAAATAGATATACCTGTATTCTGCACCAAAAAAGAATGAACAACACACCCAATTAGAGCAATATGTTAAAATTATTGACTGATAATGGATTGATAACATTTTGTGTTCAAACATTAAAAGCAGGTGAAGCAAGGTTGAAGTTAAAAATGGCAATTTAGAAAACAGAGCAGAGGAGGAAACTGTATTTTTTTGATATTGCAAGCATGAGTAAGGAATTGAGTTTTTGCCTTGAAAAATCTTCAATCATTTGTTAATCATGTTTGATAAATATTCAATAAATGACATAATAATTTTGTATTGCTTACTATATCTCACAAAGTATTTTTCAAGTACATTATGCCACTTAATGCTTAAAAATTCCTTGAGGAAAGCACAGCAGATTTTACCATTATTAAAGATAAGGAAACTAAGTCTTAGTGTTTTAGTATCTTTCCTATCTATGTTCAGAGTGAAGTTGGGACTTAAACTGTCATGTATTTACTAAGCTTAAATGTTAAAGTTAATCCTTGTATCTTGTTCTCTGTGAATCATATTTTGCTTTCTAAAATTCTCAATAAATCTCCAAGCTTCAAAATGCAGGATTTATTAAGCTTTTCAAGGTCCTTTCATTTTAAACTTTACACGAGTCTACTTTCCCTGAAAACATCTAGTTCAGCAAGCATTTTCTATGTTCTCCATGCACCAGAAAGTGTGCTACGCATGATGATTCATGGCATTTCTCAACTGGTAGACAAGTTAAATCAGTATCATCTGGAAATGTGGAAAAAAATACCAATTTTAGACTGCATTCTGAATTAGGCAATTGAATTTCTATGGAATAGAATGTGGAGATGTTTAGGCATAATTCCTAATAATCTGACCAAGAGCTAACTGTGCAAAAAATAAAATGAATTAAAAAAATTTTAAATTAAACTTTATAAAAGAGATAAAGATTGTAAACATTGCAGAAAGACAAAACAGATCTAGGTTTGGATCATGTAATCACTCTGAAATGTGTGATTTACAAAGGAATGGAGTAGGTCATAATTAAAACCCATCCATGAAGGTGAAGGTGAAGGTGAAGTCGAAGGTGAAGTCGCTCAGTCGTGTCCGACTCTTTGCGACCCCGTGGACTGTAACCTACTAGGCTTCTCCATCCATGGGATTCTCCAGGCAAGAATACTGGAGTGGATTGCCATTTCCTTCTCCAGGGAATCTTCCCGACCCAGGGATCGAACCCGGGTCTCCCGCATTGGAGGCAGACGCTTTAACCGCTGAGCCACCAGGGAAGCCCACAAAACCCATCCATAGTGCTTGTTATTTACAATGTAGGAATTAGAACACATGCAATAAGTCATCATTCAACAGACAACTACCTCCCCAGAAAGGTTAAGTAACTTGGTAGTTATAGTAAGTTAGATAAAGGATCCTAAGTGCTTAGATCTCAAAGGTCTTTGCATTAATTTACTAGGGCTGACATACAAAATACCAGACTGGGTATCTTAAACAACAGAAATTTATTTATTTCTGTCATAATTCTAGAGGCTAGACCTTCAAAAGCTAGGGTTCAGCAGGTTCTGTCTCTTCTGAGACCACTCCTTGGCTTGCAGATGGCTGCTTTCTCACATCCTCTTCTCATGTTCTTTTCCTTGTGCATGCCTGCCCCTAGAGTTTCTGTGTGTCCTAATTTCCTGCTGCAAGGACACAGGTCAGATTAGATTAGGGTTCAGCCTAATAGCCTCATTTCAATTTAATCACTACTGTAAAAGCACTATCTCCAAATACATTCAGACTCTGAGGTGGTACACATTACAGATTCAGCATACAGTTTTTGAGACACAGTTCATCCCATAATAGCATTCAATACATTTTAGTTGTCTGACATTTTGCCCTATTCCCTGTTTGCTCTTTAGGTCCTACTCAGCCTCTGCATCTACTCAGTTCCACTTGCTGCTCAGAAGTTTTCTCTTTAGCAAACCCGATAACCTCAGTGCTTGTTAATGAGGATTAGTTTCTGCATTGGTATATTTTAGTGCTTCTAAGCAATATATTTGCATAGACTTGAAGGCAAGTTTGGTGTCTTTACAAGGGAGTGTGTTGGGTGAAATTTTCTGGTATGTAGCCAATGAATCCACACCTCCTGCATTGCAGGCAGTTTCTTTACTTCTGAGCCATTGGACCACTGGAGAAGCCTTTGGACCTAGATAATCTGTGTGATTTTTATGAGAGTCTGCTTTTTTTTTTTTTTTACCTTTCTGTATTCCAAAGAGAATAAGTTATAAATACCACTGTAATGTGACATTTGAAAATTGTGTCACCTTTTCCCTCTGGAGAGAATGTTCATGCTTTATAATCTGTGTGTCCTTCTTTACTTCTAGCTTTCAAATTTTTCAAACATATGTGTCTCTGCTTCCTTTTCTTGCTGTCAGCTTTAAAGATGAGAAATATCTTTTTCTCACTCTTTGCTTAAATTCTTCTCGGTGAGATTTCTGTCACAAGAAACAATTCAGGAAATACTAATGCAGTGTTTCTTTTTAAATCTGATATGCTTTAGGATTGTACATCTCTTGTTAAATTATTTTTAAACCTCCACGACTGATTCTGCTTTCTATCAGATCTCTAACCCCTTGTATACCCTCTGTAAGACATTTTGAAAACACTGTAAGAAATCCAATAAAGTAGGGCCTATATGTCAACTTCATGATCATCCTTTAGAAATGTCTATGAAAGGTGTGTGTCTTCTTCTTTGTTCTCTTTTCAAAATGAATTAAACTAGTTTCTCATGAATAGTTTTAAGTTCTATTTTATATTTTCATTTCATTCAAGAGTTTTCCATTCAAAAGCTTACAAGGGGAAATGACATTTATATTTTCAGGTTTAATATCAAGAATTAACTGAAATTTTAATAATCAACATGGGTCTTTTCCATAATTTTTAACTAATAAGTAAGAAAACTTATATTTCTACTGCATTATTAATTGCTCTTGTTTTGAGTCAATGTATCTGTATTTTCAGGGATGAAGAACCAGGAGGCCAGCTGGTAACAGATAAGTTCTATATTGACTGGGATTCAGTACTTGTCGATACAGATAACATCATCATTGCACGGTTTGATGGCAGAGGAAGTGGATTTCAGGGCCTGAAAATTTTGCAAGAGATTCATCGAAGGTTAGGCTCAGTGGAAGTAAAGGACCAAATAGCAGCTGTGAAGTAAGTAGGTGTACATCTTCTTATTGTTTGTCCTATGTGAATGCTAGGTATGTGATATATAATACTATTAATGCTAAGAGGTTTGTGTTGTAATGATTAGACAACTTTCTAGGTTAATTAGATAGACCAGTAGTCCCCAACCTTTTTGATCCCAGGGACTGGTTTCATGAGAGACAGTTTTTCCAGGACCAGAGAGAATCTAATGCCACCGTCGTCTGACAGAAGATGGAGCTCAGGCAGTAATGAGAGTGATGAGAGGATGACTGTATATATAGATAAAACTCCATTAACTCACCTGTCTCTCACCTCCTGCTGTGTGACCCACTTCCTAAGAGGTTATGGACCAGTACCAATCTGTGGCCAGGGGAAAAGGACCCCTGATATAAACTATTTTTTCAAGTATATTTCACATTCATTGACATAATGAAAGAGTAATCATACGTCCCCCTCTAGAATTAATTTCACTTTGGATTTGTGAAATGGGAGAGAGCTTCATTAAACTACAATATTATTTATTTATAATAATCACAATGTCTATTATTTTCCCAGCTAATTACAGTTCTTGAGCTTTCATAAATACGTTTCCCACATGAACGAGAAAAGGTGAACTGAGAAAGCTAATATGTTCTTTAACACAGCATATAGATATTACCTAGGATATTGTTAAAACGTAGATGCTAATTCAGTAGGCCTGTAGTGGACCCAAGATTCTGCATCTGTAACAAGCTAACAGGGGTGACACCCGAACTGCTCCACTACTCTGAGAAACAAGACTTTGGTGTACACTTTGATGTTGGGAGGGATTGGGGACAGGAGGAGAAGGAGACGACAGAGGATGAGATGGCTGGATGGCATCACTGACTCGATGGACATGGGTCTGAGTGAACTCTGGGAGTTGGTGATGGACAGGGAGGCCTGGTGTGCTGCGATTCATGGGGTCACAAAGAGTCGGACACGACTGAGCGACTGAACTGAACTGACTGACCGTTCCATATGAACAGACTTCTAACCACTAAAGCAGTTCTTGTTTGACTTCTGCTTTGGGTTTTTTTTTTTTTTTTTTCCCCTTATGGCTAAGAATGAATTTCCATGGTTCATTTAACTCAAGAAGATATAACTATATATTTTTTTCATTTCAGATTTTTACTGAAACAGCCATACATTGACTCCAAAAGATTAAGCATTTTTGGAAAGGTAAACAGTGGAAATATGTGTGCGTACATTACCTGTTTCTATGTGTACTTGTATAATTACTATCTTCGTATTACTATAATTTCTGTTATCCTTTAAAATGAAACATTGTATTTAATATTATATAAATTCAGTTATTTATTAATTCAGCAACTATGTACTGTGTATCTCTAATTGGAACTTGGTGTTAGAAATAGAGCAACAGTAGAAAAAAAAAAGGAATTTGTTTTCATGAAGATTACCTTATAGAGAGGAGAAAGAGAAAGTTAACAAGTAAATTAAAAGCATAGTTTCATCTGGTATTTTGTCTTTTAAGGAAAACAAAACAAGAAAAACTGATGGATGAAAGGACCAGTGTTGTTAGACTGAGTGGTCAAGTAAGGCCCCTCCAATTTAAGTGATATTTAGGTGGATACTTAAATATCAAGAAATAATCAGTCATGTAAATCTGTTGAAGGAGCCTGTTATCCAAATAAGGAACAATCACCACAGACTTTGCAAAGACTACAGGGCTTAGAGACTAAAAGATGACCAGTATTTATAATTATGTTGCTGTGCTCTTGGATGATATTTACTTCCTTTTAAAATAATTTTCTATTAAAGTATAGGTGGGACTAGTTATAAAAAAAACCCACCTGCCAATGCAGAAGAAAAAAGAGACATGGGTTAGATCTCTGGGTCCAGAAGATCCCCTGGAGGAGGGCATGACAACCCACTCCAGTATTCTTGCCTGGAGAATCCCATGGACAGAGGAGCCTGGTGGACTACAGGCCATAGGGTTGCAAAGAGGCAGATATGAGTGATTATACAAGCACAATTATTCCATATAGATACAAAACTAAATAGTAAAAAAAAATTTTTTTTCCTTGAATTGGGCACTCAGGATTTAATTCCTTGTTCTGTTGTTAGTCTCTGTCGTGTCTAACTCTTTGCAACCCTACAGACTGCAGCATGCTAGGCTTCCCTGTCCTTCACCATCTTACAGAACTTGCTCAAACTAATGTCCATGGAGTCAGTGATGCCATCCAAACATCTCATCCTCTGTCATCTCCTTCCCCTCCTGCCTTCAATCTTTCCCAATATCAGGGTGTTTTCCAATTAGTCAGATCTTCACATGAGGTGGGCAAATTATCGGAGCTTCAGTTTTAGCATCAGTTCTTCCAATGAATATTAATAACTGATTTCTTTTAGGACTGACTGGTTTGATTTTGGACTGAATTGGTTTTCAGTCCAAAGGACTCTCAAGAATCTTTCTTCTCCAACACCACAGTTAAAAAGCATCAGTTCTTCAGTGTTCAGCCTTCTTTATGGTCCAGCTCTCACATCCATACATGACTACTGGAAAAACCGTAACTTTGACTATATGGGCCTTTATCCGTAAAGTAGTATCTCTGCTTTATAATATGTAAAACTCAGCAGTGGCCACAGGACTGGAAAAAGGTCAGTTTTCATTTCAATCCCAAAGAAAGGCAATGCCAAAGAATGCTCAAACTACTACACAATTGTACTCATCTCACACCGCTAGTAAAATAATGCTCAAAATTCTCCAAGCCAGGCTTCAGCAATACGTGAAACATGAACTTCCAGATGTTCAAACTGGTTTTAGAAAAGACAGAGGAAACAGAGATCAAATTGCCAACATCTTCTGGGTCATCAAAAAAGCAAGAAAGTTCCAGAAAAACATCTATTTCTGCTTTATTGACTATGCCAAAGCCTTTGACTGTGTGGATCACAATAAATTGTGGAAAATTCTGAAAGAGATGGGAATACTAGACCATCTAATCTGCCTCTTGAGAAATCTGTATGCAGGTGAGGAAGCAACAGTTAGAACTGGACATGGAACAACAGACTGGTTCCAAATAGGAAAAGGAGTCCGTCAAGGCTGTATATTGTCACCCTGCTTATTTAACTTATATGCAGAGTAAATCATGAGAAATGCTAGGCTGGATGAAGCAAAATCTGGAATCAAGATTGCTGGAAGAAATATCAATAACTTCAGATATACAGATGACACCACCCTTATGGCAGAAGATGAAGAAGAACTAAAGAACCTCTTGATGAAAGTGAGGGAAGAGAGTGAAAAAGTTGGCTAACATTCAGAAAACTAAGATCATAGCATCTGGTCCCATCACTTCATTGGAAATAGATGGGGAAACAGTGGAAACAGTGGCTGACTTTATTTATTATTATTATTTTTTGGGGGGGGCTCTAAAATCACTGCACATGGTGACTGTAGCCATGAAATTAAAAGATGCTTGCTACTTGGAAGAAAAGTTATGACCAACCTAGACAGCATATTAAAAAGCAGAGGCATTACTTTGCCAACAAAGGTCTGTCTAGTTAAGGCTATGGTTTTTCCAGTGGTCATGTATGGATGTGAAAGCTGAGCACTGAAGAATTAATGCTTTTCAACTGTGGTTTTGGAGAAGACTCTTGAGCAGCCCTCAGATTGCAAGGAGATCCAACCATTCCATCCTAAAGGAGATCAGTCCTGAGTGTTTATTGGAAGGACTGATGTTGAAGCTGAAACTCCAATACTTTGGCCACCTGATGAGAAGAGCTGACTCATTTGGAAAAACCCTAATGCTGAGAAAGATTGAGGACAAGAGGAGAAGGGGACAACAGAGGATGAGATGTTTGGATGGCATCACTGACTCGATGGACATGAGTTTGGGTAAACTCGGGAGTTGCTGATGGACAGGGAGGCCTGGTGTGCTGGTCAGTGGAATCACAAAGAGTTGAACACGACTGAGCAACTGAACTGAACTGAATCTGCATACAGGTTTCTTGTGAGGCAGGTAAGAGGTTCTCATATTTCCATCTCTTTAAGTGTTTTCCACTATTTGTTATGATCCACACAGTCAAAGGCTTTAGTGTAGTCAGTTAAACAGAGGTAGATATTTTTCTGGAATTCCCTTACTTTGTCTATAATACAGCAAACATTGGCAATTTGATCTCTTGTTCTTCTGCCTTTTCTAAAACCAGCTTGAACATCTGGAAGTTCTTGGTTCACGTAATGCCGAAGCTTAGCTTGAAGGATTATGAGCATAACCTTACTGGCATGGGAGATGAGTGCAGTTGTTTGGTAGTCTGAATATTCTTTAGTACTGCCCTTCTTGGGAACTGAAATGAAACTTGACTTTTTCCAGAGTTATGGCCGCTGCTGGATTTTCCAAATTTGCTGACATATTGAGTGCAGCACTTTACTAGCATCATCTTTTAGGATTTTAAATAGCTCTGCTGGAGTTCCATCCCCTCCACTAGCTTTATTAGCAGCAGTGCTTCCTAAGGTCCACTTAACTTCACAATCCGGAATGTCTGGCTCTGAGTGACAGACTACATCATAGTGGTTATCTGGGTCATTAAAATCTTTTTTATACAGATATTCGGTTTATTCTTTCCATCTCTTCTTGATCTGATATGCTTTTATTAGATCTTTGCCGTTTCTGTCCTTTATTATGCCCATCTTTGGATGAAATGTTCCTTTGATATTTCCAATTTTCCTGAAGTGATCTTTAGTCTTAGCTTTCTGTTTGTTGTTTTCCTCTTTTCTTTGCATTGTTCATTGAGGAGAGCCTTCTTGTCTTTCCATGCTTTTCTCTGGAACTCTGCATTTAGTTGGGAGTACCTGTCCCTTTCTCCCTTGCTTTTCTTCTTCTCTGTCCTCAGCTATTTGTAAAACCTCCTTAGACAACCACTTTGACTTCTTGCATTTCTTTCTCTTCAAGATGTTTTGTTTGCTGCTTCCTGTACAATACTGTAGACCTATGTCTATAGTTCTTCAGGAACACTGTTTCCTTGATCTCATCCCTTGAATCTATCAATTACCTCCATTGCATATACATAGGGGATTTGATTTAAATTGTACCTGGCTGGCCTAGCAGTTTTCCCCATTTTCTTTAGTTTAAGCTTGAGTTTTGCTATGAGGAGCTGATGATCTGAGTCAGCTCCAGGTCTTGTTTTGCTGACTGTATCCAGCTTCTCCATCTTTGGCTACAAAGAGTGTAATCAGTCTGATTTTGGTATTGACCATCTGGTGATGTCCATGTCTAAAATAATCTCTTGTGTTGTTGAAAAACGATGTTTGCTATTGACTGGTGCATTCTGTTGGCAGAATTATATTAGCCTTTGCCTTGCTTCATTTTGTACTCCAAGGCCCAAATTACGTTTTACTCTAATTATCTCTTGATTTCCTACTTTTGCATTTTAATCCTCCATGATGAAAAGGATTTATTTTTTGGTGTTAGTTCTAGGAGGTCTTCTAGGTCTTCATAAAGCTGATCAGCTTCTTTGGCATCATTAGTTGGAGTACAGACATGGTTTACAGTGTTGTTGAATGATTTGTCTTAGAAAAGAACTAAGATCATTCTGTCATTTTTAGGTTGCAAACAAGTACTGCATTTCAGACTCTTTTGTTAATTATGAGGGCTACAGCATTTCTTCTATGGGATTCTTGCCCACAGTAGTAGATATAATGGTCATCTGAATTAAATCAACCCATTTTTGTCTATTTTAGTTCACTGATTCCTAAGATGTTGATGTTTACTCTTGCCATCTTCTGCTTGACCACTTCCAATATACCTTGATTTATGAACCTAACTTTCTCAGTTCTAATGCAATACTGTTCTTGACAGCATCAAATTTTACTTTCATCACCAGAAAAATCCACAATTATTTCTGCTTTGGCCCAGTCACTTCTTTTTTTCTGGAGCTATTAAAAGCTCTCCTCCCTCTTCCCCTGTAGCATATTGGACACCTTCCAACCTCGGGTGGGGCTCCTCTTTTGGTGTCGTATCTTTTTACCTTTTTATACAGTTCATGTATACTCCAGTATACAGCTAGTGTACTGGAGTAGTGTTCTATTCCCTCCTCCAATGGATCACGTTTTGTCAGAACTCTGCACTATGACCTGTCAGTCTTGGGTAGCCCTATACGGCATGGATCATAGCTTCATTGAGATCCGTAAACTCCTTCACCATGATAAGACAATGATCCACAAAGGAGCATATGTAACATAGAGCAGTATTAACTACATTTATCATGTGGTATATTATATATACCTGGTACTTAATTATCCTATAATTAGAATTTTGTACCTTTTGAGTGCCTTCATCCAATTTCCCTACCTACCTCTACAATACTGCATTAGTTCCCGTTTAGTGTCTGTTTTCACAACATAGTGATTTGATATTTCTTGGTGTTGCTGAGCCGGACTGTCATGTCCAACTCTTTGTGACCCCATGGACTGTAGCCTGCTAAACTCCTTTGTTAAAGGGATTTCCCAGACAAGAAATACTGGAGTGGGTTGCCATTTCCTTCTCTAGGGGATCTTCCTGACTCAGGGATCAAACCTGCATCTGTTGCTTGGCAGGCAGATTCTTTACCTCTGATCCACTGGGGAAACCCTACTAAATCAGAGGGAGCATATTATATTTACAAACCTTTTCTTCCCTTTTTTTCATCTTTTAAACTGAGATATAATTGACATACTAAAAATCACTGTTTATAATAATATTGTATCTAGAAATGAGATAGTAGAAGTTCTTCCATCTTGTTCTTTTTCAGGGTTCTTTTATCTCATCTAGACATTGTATTTCTTTATAAATTTTAGAATCACCTTTTGTAATCTTTTTTTTTTTTTTTTTTCACTACATCACACAGCATGTGGGATCTTAATTCAAGGACCAGGGATTGACCTCATGCTCCCTGCATTGGAAGCACTGAGTCTTAAATAATGGACCATCAAAAATAGACCACTGGGATTTTCTTGGGAATTCTACTGAATCTGTGGATCNTTTTTTTTTTTTTTTTTTACTACATCACACAGCATGTGGGATCTTAATTCAAGGACCAGGGATTGACCTCATGCTCCCTGCATTGGAAGCACTGAGTCTTAAATAATGGACCATCAAAAATAGACCACTGGGATTTTCTTGGGAATTCTACTGAATCTGTGGATCACTTAGGAAGACCTGACATCTAAGAAATATTGCCAGTTTCACTTTTTTTTTTAAGATATGTTTTCTTTGGAGTTTTATAGTTTCTACAGTATGTGTATAGTTATGAATATCTTTTTATTCATCATGTTTGGGATTTGATGGGTTCTTTGAGTATATTTGTCTTCCATTAATTCCATCAAAACTGGGATTTTATACTTGGAATTCTTTAAGGCTTATATTGCATTTGTATTTTTGTGTTTGCTTTGTTTTGTTTTAATTATACTTACATGATACATTGGGTTAGCAAACACTAATGTTGACTTGTGGCTCAAATTTTTAGTCAAGATTAGTTTTTTTCATTGATTCAGTACAAGTTCATGACAAGAATAAAAACAAAATTATTTCACCAGTCCTTTTATGCAGCATAATTTTCTCTTGTCATCTTTAGTGGTAGAGCTTTATACAGTCTCCCTTTAGTTTGGAATCTATGCATTTTGTCTACATCATGCATTGAGTCATCATAGCAGAAGGCCCAAATCACTTGCATTTGCAAAACAAAGAAACAAGCAAGCAAAACTGGCTTTATGCTTGTTTACCTCTCAAGTTTACAGTTTTCAGTAATATCTGGCCTTTGTGAATTCATAACCTTTGTGCCAGCTCAGTGTTATATTCAAAATTACTTCTGGTTGTTTCAGTTCTCTATTGTTTTTAATTAACACTTTTTATTTATTTATTTTTTGTTTAGTTTTGGTTTTGTTTTCAGTTGAATCTATTAAGATGTCAGTTTCACCAAATGCTAGAAATGGTATTGCCACACTTAATGTTTTTACCATCAATGAGGCTAAAGCAGTGTTCCCTTCTAAGATTCTAGGCTGAGCTAAAATTTATTGTGAAAAGTGTCATGATTCAAGTGAGATGTTCTAGAGGGCCAGGAATTTTAATTTCAATTGACAATCTTTAAGTGACTTATTTCCTTTAGCTGTATAACTATTTGATTGAATTTCCGGGTTTTTCTTCCCTTTGGTCTAAAGTTCTTTCTGTTTTTTATGGTCTATTATATATATATCTACATCTATATCACCCTCTCTAAATAATTATTTCATTCATTATAATTGGCTTTGTCAGCAGAAATGAAATTTGCTTAGAAGTTTTCAGGTACATTTCACTGTTGGTCTCCATAAAGCTGAAATAGTGAACTCTAGGAAATTGGTTAATATTTTTTATTTTATGTGCAATTTTTTCAGTTTAGTCTTTCAGAATTTGGAAAGCAGTACTATTCTTTCTACCCTTGTAACCTGATTAAGGAATATAGAGTTTTTAGTATTTCTAAAAATGTGTTTTGTGTCAAATAATTTATAATTTTAGACAACATCCCTATCTATATTCTATTAATTGAAATAATAAGCCTGTAAATGCCAGGAAAGCACTGATTAAATAAATGCATTCTCTTCTAAATTATCACATGGGTACTAGAGAAAAACTTCAGCCAACATAAAAGATAATGCTTGACTTTTTATACCCAATTTCATTTTAATATTGCACACATATTCTATAGGTAAACAAAATTAACTAAAAAGTTTTAGTTAATTTAGTTTTATTACCTAACACAGATTTTAAGCTTATTCCGAGAGTTATTTATTTTTTCAAATGAATTTTCTTCAATATAGTAAAGCCAAAATTCTTACTGGTTATAAGTATATCTTCCACCTTCACTGCTTTTGTTCATACCTTTTAATTTATTTCTAATAACAGCCTCAAGTCTGTACATGGGTTTTATAATTCTACTTCTTATTAAGTCTCATTCAGAGGTCCTTTCCTCCATTAATTATTCACTAAATCTCGCCCACTGGAAATCATCATTCCCTCCTGTGTATTGAAAGAACACTTTGTCAGTTGTTTCTTATATTCATTATATCATAATGTAGTGCATTGTATTTATTTGTGTTCTTATTTCATTTCTTATGTCAGACTGTAAGCCTTGTCAAGGTATTTATGTTTTATTTGATTTTCACTTGCAAAAACATTTTAACTGAACTCATTTCATGTTCTTTCTCTCCTCTGGGATTTTCTCTTTCCTGCTAGATATCCTTTAGGGGAATATACTTGCTTTTTGGCTTTAGTGTTTTCATCAAATTTGGAGAATGTCCAGTTATCATTACTTAAAAGGAATTCTCCAGCCAAGAATGCTAGAATGGGTTGCCATTTCTTTCTCCAAGAGATCTTCCCAACCAGGGATCGAACCTGGGTCTCTTGCATTGTAGGCAGATTCTTTACCATCTGAGTCACCAGGAAAGCCTTGGTGGGTATACTATGCTCAATGATAATTCATTTTAATATTTTAAATTATTTCCCACTCTTTGTTCTTTTCTTTCAAGATACCTTTGACCTACTGCTCCTATTTTCTCCACTTTCTCAAATTCTCCCAAAACATTTGGCTATATTCTTTTAACTAAAATTTTATTTAAACAATATTTAATTTGAGAATAATTAAAATTTTCAAAAGATGCTGCTTTAACTGAATCACATAATACATCTCTTTTATTTAATCTTTTTTTGTATTTTTCAATAGAATTTTTAGTTTTCTTTATGGATGTCAATATCTTTCCTGCTTGTTTATTTCTATGTATTATTTATTATTAGTATATTTTAATGTTTATTGTGAGTAGTATGTTTTTGTCAGTGCTATTTTCTAACTTGTTTGTTAGATAAATGGAAAGCTTATACTATTAGCATATTTAGCCATTAACTGGCCATCTGTTACTCAATAATTATTCAAATGACATGATTAAAGATGTTGAACCATTCTAGTTTGAATAATTATCCTTATGACCTAATCAAGTTCATAAAATACAATAGAATAATATTAATGTTCTTTGTACCGAGTAATTATATTTGTGTTAAAAGTAAACAAAAAAGACCTGCTGAAAGAAATTTTTCTGACTTTTTTTTAAGATTGATGACACAAATTTAAAATAAGTGCCAAAATTTAATACCCTATAAGCATCATACTGAGAACTTGTATTGGTGTGATTACCAGGCCAAAATTAATGGAATTAAAATTTATTCATCCAACAACCATTTACTGAGTGTATACTATGTGCCTAGCACTTTTCAGTTGCTGGACATATAGAAGTCACTAACACAAACCAAGAGCAAAAATAAAGTCTATCTTTTTAAAAATTGTTAATGCAGTGAAGAGAGATAAATGAAAAACAGTAATTAGGAAAGTATATAAAATGTCAGATATGATATTGCAGTTCAGAAAAGTGAAGCAGAGAGACAGGAGATCAAGATTAAAGATGAGTTAGCAATTTTCAATCATGAGACAAGAACTATTTCACTAGGAGATATTGATTGGTCTAAAACAGGGAAATTTGAGGAGACAGACAAGAGACCTTCTGGAGAAGGTAAAAGAAATTCAAAAATGCAATAAGTATGGAAGTTTTTCGAGCAACCTATGGAGGTAATTATTTATTATTTATAGTCTTATTAATAATAGTCTCAGTTGGGGTAAGAATTTGTTAGGGACACTGAATCACTTCTAGGGTTTGAACTCTTGTGTATAAGATGAAGAAACAAAATCAAAGCAGGAATATAAAAATTGTAATATAGTATATGTGATTACATTAAATAAATTTAACAATTTTCATGCAAATTAATATAATAAATTTTATTAGTCATAAAGTATTTACAGTATTTTTACTTCAAATCAATTCACTATTTATTAGAAGTGATGTGATTCAGAGGGAATCATACAAGTCTAAAGCTGTAGGAAAACTTTTTTTTTAGCTCTGTTACTATATTTTTTTGATTACAACCATGAAACCTTTAGGGCTTCCCTGGTGGCTCAGAGGGTAAAGCGTCTGCCTGCAATGCAGGAGACCTGGGTTTGATCCTTGGGTTGGAAACGGCAACCCACTCCAGTTTTTTTGCCTGGAGAATCCCATGGACAGAGAAGCCTGATAATCTACAGTCCATGATGTTGCAGAGTCGGACACGACTGAGCGATTTCACTCACTCATGAAACCTTTTCGCACACTGTGTCAAAAAAGTCACTTTATTATTTCAAAACATGAGGCCCATGAAAATGTAAGTCCTCAGTAAAATGATATTACAAATTTCCCCTCTCCCCTGCTTTTCTAGTCCTTTTGTCTATCGGATTCAATTTCTTACACCAAGGGTAAAATATATTTTTTAAAGAAATAAAATTTTGTATACTTTAAGTCTACAGAATGAACTTCTAAAAATCTAGATTAAATTTTTTAAAATTTTACAAGTAATGCTAAAGATATTTTGCAAACACACATGATGTAACAATTGTAATGAATGGAAAAATCTGATCACTGAGAATAACAATAAGATGACAGCACAACTGAAACATAGTAGCCTATACCAATTATTGACCATTATTGGTCTATATCACATTAATAAAAACATCCTCTCGTTAACTACTGTCAATACGATGAGCCCCAGTTTTTGGCATCTTCCTGATAGATATGAGGTGCTTTGAAAATTAAAGCACAATTCCATATCTAGCTAGAACTTAAGATTCCTAACATCTTGTGGGATATTATTTTTCCAAGAACTTTTTCGTGATCTATTCTTTTTATTATTGTTATATATTTTATTATTTTAATTAAAGAATAATTACTTTACAATATAGTAACTTTTTTTCCATACATCGAATCAGTATTAAGTATATATATGTCCCTCCCTCTTGAACTTCCTCCCACCTCCTCCCCATCCCACCCTTCTAGGTTGTCACAGAGCACTGGCCTTGGGTTCCCTGCATCATACATGGACTCCCACTGGCTATCCATTTTACATACAGTAATGTGGTAGGAATGCAAACTGATACAGAGAACAGTATGGAGATTCCATAAATAAACTAAGATAAAGCTACTATGATCTGTTCTTATATTCAGTAAATAAATATGAAATGATAGAGAAGGTAAGCAATTAAAATTTATTTTAATCCTGCCAGTATTGATTTTCTTTTAAAAATAGAATTTATTAACTGAAATAAATCAGAATAATGGCACCCCACTCCAGTACTCTTGCCTGGAAAATCCCATGGACGGAGGAGCCTGTTAGGCTGCAGTCCATGGGGTCGCTGAGAGTTAGACGCAACTCAGTGACTGCACTTCCACTTTTCACTTTTCACTTTCATGCATTGGAGAAGGAAATGGCAACCCACTCTAGTGTTCTTGCTTGGAGAATCCCAGGGACGGGGGAGCCTGGTGGGCTGCCGT
>SJYX01018316.1:0-23613 GCA_006410675.1 Oreotragus oreotragus | reverse complement strand
CCGACTTGATGGACATGAGTTTGAGTAAGCTCCAGGAGTTGGTGATGGACAGGGAGGCCTGGCGTGCTGTAGTCCATGGGGTCGCAAAGACTCATACACTACTGAGTGACCGAACTGAACAAAACATTTAGTATCATTTTAAATAGTATACTATACTAATTATTATTATTAATAAGGGAAGATATGAGAGAGGATTGCACTGCTTATACTAATATTAGAATTCTGCATGTCTTCTTCCAGCATGGAATGAATGGCCTATAGGGAAAGATACTGGATAGCTTCTCTCCCTCTAGAGCTTCAGAGCACTGCTTTCCATTATTTTAATGAACTCAAATAGCAGACATACTCACATTCAAAGGTTAGTACTCAAAATACTAAGTGTTTGGGAATTATTTCACTTTGGATTATGTATCTCTCCACTGGAGCAACAGTCAAAAGCTGACTTCATATGGGTAAGGAGGATGGAGGAGGGTTCAGGATGGGGAATACGTGTATACCCGTGGTGGATTCATGTTAATGTATGGCAAAACCAATACAATATTGTAATTAGCCTCCAATTAAAATAAATTTAAAAAGTGAGAGAAAACAGATGTACATAAGGCAAATAGGGAAAATGAAATTTGTAGTCAGATATGTTTGCTCACTTAACACAGCAATGTGAATCAAGAGAACTTGCTTCTCTAAGAGTAGTTTCAGTAATACTAACTTCAACAAACCATGGCATTCAAGGCATTATAACAGATGTTGGAGACACAAAGATAAATTAAACATGATTCCTCGCCAGCTGAAGCAGACATATAAGCTGCCAACTGGAAAAGCTCAAAACAGACTATAGAATATTGAAACAACACACTGACTCAGTCTACAGTCAATCTAGTTGGACTCACTACAAATGAATATGCTCCAATATAGCACATTTCAATCAACTCAAAAAACAATGGGTAGAAAATTTTCTAAGCATAAGAATGATAAAACCTAAAAAAAATTTTGATGACAACCAGAAGTCAATTTTTAACATTATAACAGATTTCTATTATCATATAATGGTAGAATACAACCTGTTTAAAATTCACTTTTTTGGGGATGCAGACAGAAAACAGAATTGCGGACATGGGAGAAAGAAGAGGGTGGGACAAACGGAGAGCAGCATCTGTGGCTGATTCATGTTGATGTATGGCAGAAACCAAAACAAAATTGTAAAGCAATTATCCTTTAATTAAAAATAAAGAAGCCAAAAATAAACATTATAAAAAAAGAATATCACCAGGAAAAAGAAAAAAAAACAAACAAACTCACTTTTGTCCCAGGAGGCAATCCCTCTAGCTCTTTAGGCTTTATAAATGTCCGATGTTCGAGCTTGTGAACCAGTTTCTCCTTGTAGGTCAAAAATTGTAGTCTGCATTGTGTACAACGATAAATTCCTTTCTTCTGTTTACAGAAAATATTAGAAATAATATTAGAAAGAATAATTTCTACCACCACAAATCCCGGGATCAGAAATTGCTCAATTCTAAGATCCTAAAAATTTAAAAGCCAGAATTTTACCACATCATATCATAAATAATACCAAAACATTTCATTTTTAAAAAGTACTTCTTACATTAGTATTTGGGTTTCAAAGTATTTGTTATCATACAGGTAATCAATATGATAATTATATCAATTACATTACAATGGGACAAGTCTTATGCTATTTGTAGTATGAGTTTAAATATAAATGTGAAGTAGAAACTATTCAAAACATGATATGTGAAAATGAACTAGCTATATTACATTTTATTTTTGAAAAGATCAATGTTATTTCCATTTGTTTTGCAAGTTGGTAAAATAAACTGAACCTTCTAAAATTAAGCAAATTTAACCAGATAACTCCCAAAAGAGTTATGTTATAGAAATGGTTGTATAAAGCAGTGTTTGTCCAACAGAATTTTAAACAAGTGATGTTTTATAGCTGCACTATCTAAAGTGGTATTCACTGCCACATGTTGTTATTGAGCACTTGAAATGTGGCAAGTTCAACAGAGAGTGGAGTTTTAAATTTTATTAAATTTCAATTTTAAACTAATTTAAATAGACACATATGGCTAGTGATACTGGACAGCATGGCTCTAGAAGCATAAATCAGAACAACTGATCTGAATCTACTATTTGAGAACTCCTTGACCATGTTCCTTCTCAAAGCTGGTCCTTTTATTATTTTACCAATAGGAAACAGGACCCAAGAGATGTAAGACACTTGCTCATAGCTACTTAGTGGTTTTTCTATGACATATTAGCAACTGCAAATTTTTATGTATATGCACTTGTCCATTAAAAGATGCATTTTATATTTGTAAATTTGGAACAACAAACAAATATAAAAGAATGTTTTCTCTAGAAGTGTGTTTCCACAGGCTCATCATTTACACTTAAAACACAAGTAACCATTTAGGAAAATCCAATGAGATCATGTATATGAAAAGATCTAGACATTACTGGTACATAACAGGCACTGGAGAAATACAAATTCTTTACTAAGTTCAAAGCACTATATAACTATAATGTATTTGTATCACTATTTTGGTTTCATCTTATTTAGAAGTAATGTTAATTGGATCATATCACAGGTACAGCCAACATAAACAAATTCACTTGTATGTGCTGAAGAGAGGGGAAAAGAAGGGAAAAAAAAGTCAAGAAGCGGATGGCAAGACAACATGACAGAAAATTGCTCAGATAGAGCTGCCAGAAATCTCTTCTCTGCTTGTACTTAAAAAAAATTTTTTTTATTTTTACTTTATTTTACTTTCTGCTTGTACTTATATCTCATCTAATTTCATGATTTCAAATAGCATTCATCCAACTGCCTACTCAATATCACTATTTGATATCTAGCATGCATTTCATTCACATGAACAAAATTAAACTCCAGATTTCCCCCCATCCACCCTGCAAAAAATCTGTTCCTTCCTTAGTCTCTCCAATCTCAATATATGGGAACGTCACTCTTTTGCAGCTGCTCAGGATGAAAACTAGTCACTCAGCTCTTTCTCTCATGCCCCACACCCACCCCACTGATAAAACCATAATCTTTCCACTTTTCATCACCTCCTACCACTGCCACCAGATCAGTCCAAGTCACTCACCTGACTCTCATGGCAGTCTCCTACCTTCTCCTGGTTGCTACTCTTTTCTCCCAACAATCTCTTTTCTCCACGGCTGCCAGAATCATCTCTCATGTGCTTAAACACTCTAATGGCTTTCCATAACACCGCCAAATCCTGACTGTGGCTTCCAAGGACCTACACCATCTTCCCCACATTCTCTTGCTACAACCTCATTTCCTACTACTCTTCCTCTCACTTGTTTACCATGTGCCACACACTGGTCTCCTTGTTGCTCCCTGAACATCTATATATATGCTCACCTCACTGCAGACTGGTTCCTCTGCCTGCAACATTCACTTCCAGATGGCCACATGGCTTACTCTCTTATTTCCTCTGGAGAGACTTTTTTGACCACCCCATATATACATTTAAAAAACAACAGCAACAACCCGGAAACTGCTCTTTTCACCTCTTAAGCCCTGGCATTCCCTCGCCTCCTGTATTTCCGTCCTATGGTGTGTATCACGTGCTTGAATACACATACATTCAGACATAATACGCATTCTCATTCTGTCTGTCTCTCTTCCCCCTCATAATGCAAATTTTTCAGAAGGCACCAACGGTTTTGCTCACTTCTGTAAAACAGTCCCTGGCATATATTAGGCACTAAATAAATATCTGTTAAATAAACAGTGAGGCAGGCAGCAAGAGAATGACAGTACATACGAGAAGGAGGCACAATTAAACTAGTTCGAAATTATCTGCCATTCCATTCATTGAGCATTTGCCCAGAGCCCTGAGATGAGGACATTAACTGACAATTACCTTAGTTGGACTCAAGTCTTTCATATCTCTTATTACATATATGCTTGTGATGTGCTAAGAATAATACAGTACATTTTTTAAATAACATGATGTTCAACCAAAAAATGGTGACCTATCCCAAGGAATAGTGAAAAAACTATATTGAACTTTTTGACAAAGATATTATATTGTCTGGGTGATCTGAGGGTCTTCAAAGCTAATTCTGACTATCTGTGATTCTTGCCTTTAGATCTAATGCCAGTAAAGAATGACTCTGCAGTAAAAGTTTGGGAAATAGGTCAATTTTTGGCTTTGCCAATTATTAGAGAATGTGACATTGGGCAAATTAATTTACTCTCTATAAAACTTTGTTTCCTTATATGTGAAATGGAAATGATTACATACCTGCTTCATAAAGTGGTTGTAAGGATTAAACAAGATAAACCAAGTAAAAGCACTAGTGACTGTCACACAGCAAGTGATAAGTATATGTTAACTGCTTGTTATTACTATAAAGATCTAACGAGGCTATTAAACACAAATGAAATCCTTCATTTTTTAAAAGTTGTACCAACTATTTCTAGCTCTAAAATCACTCAATACATAACAACGTATTATTTTAAGGAAAAGGTTACAACCAAAGTCTTCAAAAAGAAAAAATGACCGACATTTATATAAAGAATTCAACAATTCTGTCTAAAATTGCCCTAATAGCATCTTAATTCCAAGCTTATAAACTTGCTCAGCTATAATTTTCAAGTCTTTCATGAACAATTATACAATCTGCAAATACTTTGAAGGAGGTCTGATGACCCTTCTTATTAATATTCTTTCCTCTACAGACTGCTAATCGCCTACCTGTTAGGTACACCAAACTTACAAAACAAATGGGCATCCATGGTGTGTCAGTACTCCCTGGTTTGATGACTCAGTAGAAGGACTAACAGGGCTTAAAAGTTGTTACACTCACAGCTGTGATTTATTATAGTGACAGGATACAGAACAAGATTAATACAGGAAAAAAGTACATGAGGTGAAATCTGGTGGATACTGATACCAGTTTCCAAGTGCCCTCTCCCAATGGAGTTGCACAAAAAATGTTCGTCAATCCCCCAGCAACCAATTGTAGTAACAAGTGTGACGTCTTGGGGGTTTTGTTTTGTCTTCTAAGGAAGATATTTTGAGTCTAAAAGTCCAGGTTTTTTATGAACTTCAGTCATCATATCTTCAGAATCCCAGAAGAAAAGCAGGAACTCACCACAATCATATTCTTGCACAAGTGATCTAGAAAAGCTGGTACAATATGGCTCAAGGTTTCAGGCATGTAAAACACTTATCAGTTAATAACAAAGGCTCAGTTTCCAGGAGTTAGCCAAGGGCCAGTTATACAAGTAGGCCTTTCTGAAAATGTGCATGATTCGAGCAACTCAGACTTGCTGGGTTAACACTCTCCTATTTATGTGGCAAGTATAGCCACACAACTCACACTACGAAGACTGATTACAGATCAGGTTAAACCACTTGGGAGACTTAGTCCACATAGCAGGCCCATCCATCTCTTTACCTTTCTACCTCACTCTGGAGCTTAGTAAAGCACAAGAAAAAGAGTTCTGTTAAAAGTTTCACAATAAAATAAAGCTACTGCTTTATATCTCTTTGTTGTTGAGTCTCTAAGTTGTTTTTGACTCCTTGAGACCCCATGGACTGTAGCACCCCAGGCTTTTGTGTCCTTCACTATCTCCCAGAATATGCTCAAACTCATGTTCGTTAAGTCTTTCTTTCAAAATCAAAGGTCAAAAGATAAATTAGAGAGCACCAAGATCAGTGTTTCACAAGCTCTACTCAAGAGATGTTAAAAAGTATTGTGCAAATAAAGGATTTAATGGTTAAATAAGTTTTAGAAATAATATATACCATATCCTTTGCTTGGAAATTTATGATCTTTTAAGTATTTTTTAGCATGTGAAAAGCTCTGAAAAATTCTATTANACCAAGATCAGTGTTTCACAAGCTCTACTCAAGAGATGTTAAAAGGTATTGTGCAAATAAAGGATTTAATGGTTAAATAAGTTTTAGAAATAATATATACCATATCCTTTGCTTGGAAATTTATGATCTTTTAAGTATTTTTTAGCATGTGAAAAGCTCTGAAAAATTCTATTAAAAATAAAAAGCTGTTTTGTAAGTTCAGCCATTACTGTATTATTTTTTCCAAGAAAAATTTTAGAGTAGACCATCTATCTACTTGATATCTGATGGAACACTGCTGGGGAAACTCGAATAGAAAGATTTTGCTATAGGTTTGTAACAGTATTGGAATATATGTGTATATTCCATTATTTTAATTATTACTTGCGTGACAGTGTAACTGCCATTTGTCTGGGGTTCACTTTTGGTTTCTCTTTTTTGGGTATTTATTTTAATCTAACTTAATGCCATAACAAACCACCTGTTGTAACACTGTTCCTGGCCAGTGATCCAGCCCTGAGCCTTTGGAGTGGGAGCACTGACTCCAAGACCCTATACAACCAGAGAACTCCTAACCCTAGGGAGTATCAAATAGTGAGAACTCACTCACACAAAGTAAACCACTTGAATGCAAGACCTGGAATCACCCAACCACCAGTCACACCCAATGTAGGACACCTTATCCAAATAGCAAATATCACTGAAATGACATACCAGGAACAAACAAACAAACAAAAAAACAAGCTTGTTGACACAACAAAGGTGATCCTGAATATATTTGGATACTCTATTTTTATGATTTTTTTCCAATTAACACGTATAAGTTGATTTCATGATCATCTAATGACTGGAACTGAAAGCAACATTAGCACAAGTGCTGAAAAAAATGGCCATGGATAATGCATTTGATAATAAGAAAATGTGATGAACTGATCAGTGAGAAAACAAAACTTGAGTATATAATCAGATTCAGTAAATTCACTGACTTCTGATTTTAGCAAATGTGTGACTGCTCTTTCAAACACTTAAGAATAGGCTCACTGTTTTATCAAAGTTTTCAGCCCACATAAAAGATAGTCTAATTGCATCAGGAAAACACCAGCAAGCATAAAATGAAAATTTAAGGGAAAGGAGCAAGCACTAGTACCAATATTCCCCAAATTACCAAACAGAAGTGTTCAAAGTCATCCAAGAAACAAGTTACAACCTAAACACAGTTCTTTGTCATAGTTCACATCTACAAATGTGTCACTGCTGTTTCTTTGTCACTGGCTGCTATAAGAGACGATTCTGGATCTCTGATGACAACCACATGTCTTCTCGTAATTAAAAATGGGTTAGAAAGTGGAAATAAAGTTTGAAAAGAGGAAAACAAAAGAGTATGAATCCTCAATCTTATCTTCCTCAGTTAAAAACTCATCCTTTTCCTTGATCTTGATTGTGCTGTGCTTAGTCGCTCAGTCATGTTTGACTCTTTGCAACCCCATGGACTATAGGCCGCCAGGCTCCTCTGTCCATGGGGTTCTCCAGGAAGAATACTGGAGTGGGTTGCCATGCCCTCCTCCAGGGGATCTTCCCAACCCAGGGATTGAACCCAGGTCTCCCACATTGCAGATGGCATCTTTACCGTCTGAGCAACCAGGGAAGCCCGTGATCTTAACTACCTTTAAAATCATTCCTATTCTAACCATTCTAAACCCTTNCCAGGAAGAATACTGGAGTGGGTTGCCATGCCCTCCTCCAGGGGATCTTCCCAACCCAGGGATTGAACCCAGGTCTCCCACATTGCAGATGGCATCTTTACCGTCTGAGCAACCAGGGAAGCCCGTGATCTTAACTACCTTTAAAATCATTCCTATTCTAACCATTCTAAACCCTTGAAATATCCAACATAACTATTCCATTCATCTTTCCTCTTCCCCTCCACTTTAGGCTGCTTACTTCTACTTACCTTTTATAAATTTCACTATTAGTGAGCCTCATCACCACCAGGAAGCAGACAAGGAAAAGTGGAAGCTTCACAAGTATTTCAGCATAAATTGTAAATTAATTGTGTTATTTGGAACAACTTTGCTTTCCTTCTGTTTCCCTGATGGCTCAGACGGTAAAGAATCTTCTTGCAATTCAGGAGACCTGAGTTTGATCCTTGGGTTGGGAAGATTCCCTGGCAAAGGGAATGGCTACCCACTCCACTGGTCTTGCCGGGAGAATCCCATGGACAGAGGAGCCCGGCAGCCTCTATAGTCCATGGGGTCGCAAAGAGTTGGACATCTGAGCAACTATCACTTTCAGTTCACTTTCACTTGCTTTCCTTCTAGAACGAATCTAACCAATGTTCTAAGTTTTATGTATATAAGCTTTTCACTAAGGCAAAATGAACAAATAAGAACTGCTGCATCTTACCTGATGCTTCATGTAATGATTCATGTAGGGAGTTGCCATCCTACTAACTTTGAGGCAAAATGGACACAGCAAGTTCTTAGTATTTTCATGGGATGCTCTAAAATGAGTTTCTACATCAGAAAATGATGATGATCTATACTGGCAAACCTAGAAATATAAAGAAGAGTTAATTAAACTGAAAAATTATAAATGATATGCAATTATATAAAAGTAGGAACAATAACTCATTTGTTTAGAGTAATATTATGTACTACAAATTCAGCTCTGCTGCTTATACAACCACAGATCCTGATACTACAAGTAATACAGATGATTTCTAAAACAGAAAAATTGTCTTGCAAAGTTTAGGGATATATTTCTAAACATCCATAGCTTCCCTCCTTCTTTTCAAATCTACTATCCCCCAGCTTGACTTGAATTTTCAAGCTCTGACACCCCTGATCTATAAAGTTGTTCTGTTACATGAAATGGAGCAGTCTCTTCTTTGGATTTTAAATAGCATACAGGTTATAACAGAGGCAGTTTATCTTTATCTTGCTATCTTATTGGGAACCACTTCAAATTTTGGAAAAATAGCAGCCTAAAAGCCTTTACTTGAGTTCCTCATAACTAACAGTAATCCCTCTTTCTCTACCATGTCTATAGTCTTCCCTACAGGGTAAGAAAGCCTATATGTTTGTCTTTCTCCAGCAGGGCTTTTTGTCTGTCTAGTACAGGAGTCAGCAAACTATGGCCGAAAGACAAAATCCAACCCACCACCACACATGCATGGGTTAAACCGAGTTTCAAATACTAAAGAGGTTCTTCATTTTGGTAACTCATTTTTATTTAAACGGTTTTAAAAAATCAAAAGAACAGTATTATTTCATGAAAATTAAACACCTAGATATACAATAAAATGTTTGTGTACCTGGCAAATATACGGCATTTCACCAGGTTTATGAGTGTCCTTCATATGTTGCAGAAGAATATGTTCAGTTTCAAATGATAATTCACAGATTTTACAAATAGCTGAAAGTGGAAAAACACACATTACACCATTTTAAAGATGTATATAAATCAAAGATTCAATTTGTACATCCATAGCAACAGCAACAACAAATAATAGTGGTGTTGATGGTGGTTCCAACAATTTTACAGTTGTTAACTTTGTGATGCTGTTCTAAGGACTTTACTTATTATTAGTTTGCTTTATTCTCATACCATCACTGAGAGCAGTACTGTTAACCTTATCCCCTTTTGTCAGATAAGGGACCTGAGGCCCAGAAAGATTAAGTAACTTGCCTGTCATCTCACAACCGTTTTAAGAAGCAGAGCTGAGATTTGAATTCAAGCTAAGTCCAGACTCTGTGATTTCAAGTATTGCAACAGGCAGTTACTTTTCTTATTAGAGTATAAATGAAAACCACCTATTTCATATTTGCAAACTAGGGGATCTGAGTTTTCTAATTTGTCACCTATGTACAATGCATGAGTTATGCCAAGGATATGACAAGCAAGATTTCAACTTCAGTAAGTAATTGTATTGAAAAGTTTATACAAATTAAAATATGCTTTTAAGCTTTCCCCAAATTACCAAATCTGTTTCTTATTCTTCCATCAGAATTCTTCAGGATGCCTGATAGGTTAGCTAATTAAAATCATTCATGTTCAAGAGTTTGATAGACTGTGACTTACTGGAAAACTCAAGGGGAGTGTGTGTGCTCTCAATGTGGCACTGCAGCTGGAACGGCGTCGGGTACTGACGGTAGCAGTGCTGGCAAGTGGTGTGGTTTTCCCAACTCTCAGTGTTCTGCTTCTCAAGTTCCAAGTGATGCTTCATGTGGTTCATAAACCTACACATGATAGTCAACAGGTGCAGATATTCAGATGTAGAACCAAAGACAAATCTCAGAAATAACTATCTGAACTTACATGTTACAAACGCAGGTGCATTACTCAAAATAACACCTTCAAAGCCATCAATCCTCTCGATTTTTTTTTCACACTTGCAATTCAAATTATTTGCTCTTTTACAACTCAGAATTCCAAAAGCTTTCCAATGTCACATTTTCCTTTTTTTTTTGATATAATGCTTTAGCAGTTCAATCAAGAGAGATCACATATGATTTAGCTCTTCCTTGAAGCTGGAACTCAAGCAATTTGTTTCCTCTAGAGCTGCTGGATATTTTCTACCCTTTATAACATCTGACTCCGATCTCTGTTAATTTGTAAGAGACCTTGGTTTTTGATCTCCCAGTTCCATTCAACTGATTTGTGAGAGGCTCTCCTGGACTGCAGTCCCTTCAGCTTGGCCATGGTGGGTTTGCTTCGGAACCTGACATCAGTGCTTTCACAGCCAACCTGTCGTTTCTACTGGTAAACTGCAGGAACTCACTCACATTCACCATGAGCTAGTAATAACTTGCACTTGTTTCTGGTGGGCCACACCATAAGTTGAGGATGGACAGAGCTCTCAGGTGGCACCCTGATTATCCTTCCAGCCTTGTAATAAGACCTTCCTTTGGAAGATGTCATGTCAGAGGGCTCTGTGGACTCACTTCAAGTCCTCTCAAAAAGTGTGCAGTTCAAATAATCACTTTCATTAACTGCATCAGTGAACAGTTTGCATCTTTGGTTTTTAAATAACCCTCTGAAACTCCAATACTTTGGCCACCTCATGCGAAGAGTTGACTCATTAGAAAAGACCCTGATGCTGGGAGGGGTTGGGGGCAGGAGGAGAAGGGGATGACAGAGGATGACATGGCTGGATGGCATCACCGACTCGACGGACGTTGAGTCTGAGTGAACTCCGGGAGTTGGTGATGGACAGGGAGGCCTGGCGTGCTGCGATTCATGGGGTCACAAAGAGTCAGACACGACTGAGCGACTAAACTGAACCACTAGCTTCACCATTATTTCAGATTAAAATTTTTTTGTAAAGAAAAACAGGCCTCTTTTCTGTACATGAAATACTATCTACATTTTAAAATAAATACTTAAAAGAAACTTTACCACCAAAGCAGCTACAGAATCATGAGATGGCCTCGGCAAAGACAAATTATTAGTATTTTTATCTGTGTCTTGGTTTCTAAATGCATATAAAGCTATTTTAACACCTATAATTACAAGAATCTTTCTATTTAATGACACGTTTACTGTTAGAACAAATGGTTCTTTCTAACTTGCAGATTGTTCCCTCTGTAGCACCTACTGTCCATTTTTCAGTTCTACATTCTGCTTAATCAGATTCCCTAAAAAGTTTCTTATGAGAAATAACTATGACCTTCAATGGCACAGAGTACAATATAAACAGGCTTACCGAAATGTTTTATTGAATTCCATAGTAAAGTTAATCAAAATTACAATCTTTAGTCTGGGTCAAATATTAACAGCTAGTCACCGAGTCTCCAAAGGAAATAATCATGAAATGAAGTAATAACGTCTGTAACCTAGACAATAATCATTATGGAGGTTTTATCTCTTCACATCTAGAAAACATCACTTCTGTTTAGAGTTGCTCATGGTTTGCTTTGAAGTATCGTTTAGTCCTTTCATTTTAACATAATCTCTACTTAAATCTTTTTAAAAATCTTAGTCTTGCCTAAGAATTTACATTTAAAGATCATTAGCCATTAACTTTTCAGCTCATAACTTCAGTAAAATTTATTCGTATAAATAATGTTGGGAAGTCTCTGACGGTCCAGTGGTTAGGACTCTGATTTTCACTGCAGGGGGCATAGGTTCAGTACTTGATCAGGGAACTAAGATCTTGCATGTCTCACAGCACACTCAGAAAAAAAAAAATTCTGTTAACCAACTAGCTATCCCTCAGTTATTACCCTGCCCTTATCAGCAGCTCATACTTCTTAAACCAGCAGGTGGAGATATGAAAAAAAGAAAACCCCTCATGAGTCTATTCTCAGAATAAAATAGCTCTAACTGGTTTTGGTGACACTTGTTGTAGGAAAAAATACCCTACAATTTTTCGACAGGGCTGAGAGGAGAAATCTTGAGCTATTAGCATCTACCATCCTTTAAAACCATCAATTTGTCATCCTAGTTTTTATCATTAAGGTAAAATGTTATTTAATACATATAGCATTTTTGGTTATCCAGTGTTTACTGGCTCCGTTTCATTTACTTAAAATATGTCCAAAATGCCACAACATTCCTAGGTTTTACAAAATGTGCTTAGTTTAAAATTTCTAGATATTCTAATAATCTAGAAATCTGCAGTCAAGTCTTTTGAAATGAAAAAAAACAAACAAACAAAGAAAACTTCATGTTAATATTAAATGGGCTAATCTCATTAAAGAAAAGCCAAAAAGCTAATGATGGAAGAACTTCTAATAGCAGATCCATAGTATTTCAGCTTTGCAAGTGGCGCTAGTGATGAAGAATCCACTTGGCCAGAGCAGGAGGTGCAAGAGACAGGTTTGATCCCTGGGTTGCAAAGATCCCCTGGAGAAAGAAATGGCAATCTGCTCCAGTACTCTTGCCTGGGAAATCCCACGGACAGAAGAGACTGGCAGGCTACAGTCCATGGGGCTGCAAAGAGCCAGACATGACTGTGTATATACACACACACACACATAACAAGGAACTTAACTAGTGAACCACTTTTCTATGCATTTTGCCAAATCTACTAGCATTATTTTCTAATGTATTTTACTATAAGAGTGATAATATGGAAGGAGGTCACAAAGTTCTATCATAACATTGTTTCAGTGTTAGATCTCAAACCACAACTTCTCTTCTATTAAGCTACTGGGACCCTTAACAACTGATAGCTGGTAGGACTTGATAAAAGGAGGTAAGGAAGTATGAAAACTCATATGAATAATATATGTCAAAGGTCTCTCAAAACTATAAAGTGGTATCATAAAGGTAGCATTCACAATTGTTTTAGGCTTATATTACAGTGTATTCCAGTGTTTTTATAAGTACTTCATTTTGGACCCAAGAATTCACCAGAAAATAAATGCTAGGCTTAGAAATTACCTACCTATAGAATATTTAGGGATATTAGTTATAAATTATGGTTTTCAAGGGTAAATATTTTTAAAACTTTATATAGGTGTGAGTCACAATAGAGGTATAGACATATACACGTATGCATCTCACCTAAGGAAAGTGCATTGGTGTCTGCAATTCACTCTGAAAAGTATAAAAAAATCAGGTGGGTCTATGGATAAATAGATATGTAGCAATGTACATATAGTAAAATGTTAATGGTAGAACTGAGGTGGTAAATATACAGGTATGTTCACTAAAATTTTTTCCATTTTGCTATCTGAAATTTTTTACAATAAAATATTGGGAAAATGTCAGGATATATAATCAATTAAAAAATACTAACCAGTAAGCCTTGTTACTATCTCACTTAGGATAAAAGATATGTAATATGCCAGTAACTCAAAGACTGTAAAGTACAAGTTTCTAAAATTTAAAGCAAACATGTATAACTCTTCAGAATTCCATTGAGAATTAAATCTCTACTTTGAAAATGTGTTAAATTATAAAATCAAAGCAGATATGTTGCTTAGAACTAATACTTCTTTAAAGATTTAAAAAATCACTTTTTCTCAAGGAAAATGTACTAAAATTATAAATATGAATTGTAAAATTAGAATATTAAA
This sequence comes from Oreotragus oreotragus, assembly GCA_006410675.1. NCBI lineage: Eukaryota > Metazoa > Chordata > Mammalia > Artiodactyla > Bovidae > Oreotragus > Oreotragus oreotragus. The sequence continues at coordinate 9,731 of SJYX01018316.1, read as the reverse complement.
ACAGACATGGAGAGGTCAAATTCTTCCTGTGATAAGAAAAGTAAGACCAGAAGCAGTTAAAAAATAAATAGAATTCCCCTTAGCTTAAAATAAATTTTGTCCTTTCTTAAGGTATCTGAAAGAAATACAACTAAATGGATCCAAGTGTCAAACTCCTAAGCATGTAAGAAAAGATGAGCTTTTCAACATGAAAATCTGTTTTTATTCTTAGTAAAAAGTTAAACTTGCTTTCCTAAGATGGCACAGAAAAGGAAATACAATATTTACATCTGTAGCACTCAATTTTCAAATCAAAATAGAAATAAATCTTTACATACCTAATATTATTTTTAAGAACTTTCAAGCAGCTGAAGCATTTAAAGGTTGTGTAAGTCTTCTCCTCATCATCAAAACCTCCTTCATGTCTTCCATAGTAAAAGTCACTAACTAACATAATCAATTTTCCTTTTTCTGTACCAGTCATATTTTTATTTGCAATGCTTGAAAGCTCTAGTTTAATCATTTCCATAAATGTATCTATCATGTCTGGACAACAAACCTGAAACAGAAAAGAAAAAGCCTCATTTATATTTCTTTTAAAAGTGAGATACAGGCTCGCTCATGTGGAAATATAGTCTCCCATAGTTTTAATCACAAACAAAGAAATAATAAATAAAAGCTACAAGTTAGAGAATGTTTGCCACTTTCCCTAGGTGCAGAAGTATACATAATATGCTAGAATTTCTGTATAACAACAAATGAAAAATAAGAACAGTCACGTGTGGCTGTATATGAAGAAAGAAAATCAAAGATACAAAACAAATTAATATTTCCTTTCTAAGTTGTACTGGGAACTAGGCAAACAGAAGTCAGGGGTGATGTTTTTCACTGTATTCCCTCTTACGCTTTTTGAATCATGTGCCCATATTACTCCCAAATGAAAGATAACAAACTCCTTTTCTTTTCTCTCTCCATTTATTATGAAAAACATAAAAATACCAAGTGTCTCCACACAATATTACATAAATAAAAAATCTGAAAACATTGTAGAAGTTACTTCTTACTTAAAAAACCAAAGCCCAAAGTCCAGTTAATAGAAGTCATACTCAGGGAGTTAGGAACAGTGATAGAAACCAAATACAGTTCTTCCCAAGAATAAAGAGACTGTATTTGCAATTCTAGGATGTTTCTTTTCTACATTTTTTTGGTAAAATGTTGAATTTGAATGAAACAAACTGAAACAGTGAGCAACAACTTTTCCTACATAGCTTTTTTTGCCTTGCTTTCTTCTCAATTTTCTTTCCTGCATTATTTTCTACACTGCCATTTTTCTTCCTTCCTTCTCCGCTTCCTGCCATTTATACTGGGCATACAAAAACAATACAGACTATCTTTTCACAGATGTGTAGAACGGTGGAGTATCTACTAAAATATTTTTAAAATATTTTCATTAGCACTTTGAAAATTACCTAAAACTTAATTTCAAGAGCTTCTTACACCAATATAAAGCTAGAATTAATTTATAACACTACACAAACTGTAATCTGTGAGTTAAAGCTATCATTTCATATAAAATGTTCCACCATAAGGAATTTATGGCTGAGTGCTCAAAGTTAAAATGCAAGGCTAAGATTTTCACTGAGTAATGTGACATACATATATCACCGTGGACAGAAAATAATGTAAAAAAAAGAATTAAATTACATGGAAGATTGAGCATCAATAAAAAGACCTGCTTTATAAGACGCTTGAAGAATGGCATGACCTAATCAATAAAATATTCTGATTAATATACTATTTCATTAAAAATTAAACTATAATATGTATATTGTAAACTTAATTTTTAAAACTTATTTGGAAGGATTTTTAAATCTCTTATAAAGGTATCATTATGAATATCAATTTTTACTTAAATTATATGAAAATACCAGTGAGAAGATTTCTTATCTAAATATCTGGACAAATTAGCATTTACTATACATCAACTCAATATTCTAATACTAAAATTTTCAGAGATTTGTGAATATTTTTAAAAACCAAATTTCAAAAATGTTTTACCTTCATGTGGTATTTCAAAGGATCCAAAAGATTGAACTCAACGTTGCACTTTGGACAAGCTCTTACAAAAAAAGTTCCAGCTTTATTGGCATTTGATACGGTATGTGTACCTAAAATAAAGGAGTTTTATTGACTCAAATTCTTCTTTTTTAACCTTAAATCCAACCAGTAACAGCAGTTTTAAAATTCATCATAACTTCTGAAATGTATGTATAAATAATACAGCTTCTTTTTTATGCTCCAGATTCATATTTACCTTTTGACCATATGACATAAGATGATGTTGCTGAAGAATAATGAATTAAAGACCATGAAGTACAAGGATCTATTTCAAAAACACTTTTGTCGATCTTTGGCTTTTGTGGATTAACAGTATTTACTTTAGAAATATCAGAATGTTTTATTTTAGGCAGACTTTCATCTAGACCTACAATGATTAAAATAGTGGGAAAGATATTTGAAATTGCTTTAGAATACTGCTTACAACTACTACTAAAATGGCCTTAAACTTAAGTAAGAATACTTTGGAAATAAAGGTAAAATAACTGAACTACAATATCATACAACTGAAAACAATGATCAAAATTTGTATGATCAATAGGTAGAAATTGCACAACAGCCATCATGGACTACACAGTTTGGACAATTCATGAGATAAACTTTTTATGCAAAAGAATTCTTAAAATGCTTTCAAATAAAGAAACATATTTTAATCTAAAAACATAGAGAAACTCATGGAAAACTGAGTTGATTCTTTTCCCACTTAACAACCTGATGGGTAGTTTACACTATCATATAGATCCTATGGGCAAAGTAGAACCAACTAATCTCAAATATCTTGAATGTCAATACCTCACTTATTCATATGAAAAGGTTTGGAGTTAGTATGATAGCTTTCAAACTATGTTTCCCTGAGCCTAATGGTTCCATTTTAAGGAATACAGTGGGCACACATACATTGTCCTCCTATTTTTTTAATTAGATTTTTACATAAAATTTTTGCTTGAATAGAGATTTCATTGCTAAGAATAGCTTTGAGTTTGAAAACCATAACCTTAAAGAATTATGCGATTGAGGGTATTTGCAAAAGTGGGGCTATTTAGTCTGTAACCAGATCCAGAAAAAGTCCCCTTTGAAAATACCACATAATTGGGCTTCCCAGGTGGAGCAGTAGTAAAGAATTAGCCTGCCAATGCAGGAGACACAGGTCCGATCCTTGGGTGCGGAAGATCTCCTGGGGTAGAAGTGGCAACTCACTCCAGTATTCTTGCCTGGAAAATTCCATGGACAGAGGAGCTGGGCGGGCTACAGTCCATGGGGTCACAAAGAATCCAACATGACTGAGCATACACAAGCATACTTTGTGATAAAGACTCTAAACCTGCATTTAACTTAATGCTTCCAACTCTATACTAATAAGAGAAACAGAGTAGATAATATGCCAGGAAAAGAGTATTGCATTAGTGGGTTTCTGTGTCAAAGCTACATTTCATTCTTTGAGATAACACAGAAATGATTCTTTCCCATCTTCAAACACATGATTACTGACAGTTTTATTGCAGGTACTCAGAACTAATTTCTGTGTAATCACACTAGCATTCTTCTCAGATGCTCAGGTTAACTGAACAACCAATGGGCGCTGTTATTTGGACTAGGCAACCAGTTATCCAAGAGGCTGTTTTATATATAATAATTTTTACAGCATGCATAAATTGACAAGTTAAACAAGATCACTCTGAGCTCAAGTTTTAAATTCTGATTCAACTTATTTATCTCTGTTGGCTTTGGCTTATGCTGTTCACTATCTTCAACAGAACCAATAAAAATACTATTCTCCTCCTTCAAAATCAAGTTCAAATCCAGCCCTCTCAATAAAAATACTATTCTCCTCCTTCAAAATCAAGTTCAAATCCAGCCCTCTTCAAGAATCTATGGTTATCCTAGACAGGGGTCCATTAAGCATGATTCTCAACACATAGTACACATTATCGTAATTATCATTCCAAAGCAGGAGACAGATGGGCTCCAGGTTAGGCATTTATAACTGGCCCCCTGTTCACACTTCCTGGGGTGAGATGATGAGCTCCAGGCTGAACATCCATTACTAGCCCTTGTTTACATTTCCTGAAGCAAAAGACAGGCTCTGGGACCACATATTTATAACTGAACTCCTATCTATACTTTGAAATCTAAACCATGATATAAAAACCAGCAACAGGAAGAGGGTAAATAACCAGACACTGGGTATTTTTTATGGCAGGGACAGAGTGGAACTAAACCCCATTAAAAGATCAGGAGGTCATATATTTCCCATCCTCTGGGCAAGGGAGACATCTCACATGTACAGAAAGGTTCCTTGGGGGTCAAAAAGGAGAGAGCACCACCCCACAGTATGTGATGCTAAGGGCTTCTGGGCCAGAAATCATCTTGGGAAAAAGTTGCTAATGTATGTTGAGGAGGGCCCTAGGGTAGGTCAGGTGTGGAAAAAGAAACCAGATAATTGGCTAAAGGTAAACAAAGACCCAGAAAAACTGACCCACATAAATGATTTAACCTCCTCTTTACTGCACCCCTCCTCCCTAGGGGGACACGCTCACACTCTCTACAGGTGTGCATCTCTGCCTTGCTTCCATCTCAACTAAACAAACAGTTTACCTATGTGCTCTCTGACTTGTTGCTGTGCCATCTCTAACAATAAACTTCGTACCTGCATATTTTTGCCTCTGTAATAACTGCATTTTTCACTGTGGGACAAATATCCAGAGAAAAATAGCTTCTAGCCTGTAGCCCTTGCTGGTCTGGTAGCTAGGATTCCTGGCTTTCAACCCAGGCTACCCAGGTTCAATTACTGGGCAGGGAATTCCAATGTCACTTCATGCCACCACTCACAGCTGCCTCACTGATATCAACTCTAACAATGTTTATTGTCTTTTATAGTTTTAATGCATTTCTCACTTTTCACTTATCTGAGCCTCAAAAAAGCCCCAAGCTAAGTAGAGCAAGAATCAAAATTGTATAGCTAAATGGTTGATTTCAGGTCTGGAGAATGAATGCATTATGTGAGAAAATAAAAACATCTACTTTAGTAATATGAGAGAATTGAGGTGTAAAGAGATTGGTTAGGTGACTTAATAAAGGCTACAAAAATCCAGAGGCTCAAGCTTCTATCTTTCTCATCAACTATAACCCATTTACCATCTGGGCAAAGTTTCACTCTTGCAATATGGTAACTTAGAGTAGAAGCTTTAAGAATTCAGATTTTTTTTTTCTATGATTAAAGACTATGGTGCTTCATAAAATCAAAATTCAAACATCTATTTCATCTCATTATTTTGGTTCTTGGCTATTTTACTAACTAGGTTAAGTGATGCCTACATAAATGAATATCAAACAAAGTATTGTCAAGGAAAATATTTTTAGCACACGTATTACTATAAACTCTTTCTATTTTGATTTAGTAAATATATACTAATTTGTAAACAATTTAAACAGTCACAAAAATTTCTGTGTACCTTTCTCCACTTAATGATAATATGTCTTATTTGCTAACATAACTGCTTTGATAACAGGGAATTTTTCAACTAGATAAAACTCCTTCATGGCATACTATTTCAGGTTAATGAAGAACTATAAATCAAAGAACTGTAATTCTCCTTTAATTGAAATCTACTACAACCATGTGCTTTTTCTCACTAATGGTCTTCCAAGTAGTATTTTTTAATTACAGTATTAGGGTATCAGGGACTTCCCTGACTCACAGAAATATTAAGATTTTTCAGTGCATGGCTGCCTCCAAGTGACAAAGTGCTCAAAGAATATATGTTAGTTGACTTAAAAGAAAAAAAAATTCTATCGTTAAATATGATTTTATAGAAAATCACTCAAGAAAGGCATTCAGGAACAATTAGTGTCCCTTCTGCATGCATATGTGCTCATCAGACTCTCTGTGACCCCATGGACTGCAGCCCATCAGGCTCCTCTGTCCATGGGATTCTCCAGGGAAGAATACTGGAGTGGGTTGCCATTTCCTCCTCCAGGGGATCTTCCTGATCCAGGAAGAGAACCCCGTGTCTCTGAACCCGTGTCTCTTGTGTCTCCTGCATTGCAGGAAGATTCTTTACCCACTGGGTCACCTGGGAAGCCTTAAGATTCCATTTTACAATATGTGAGAAATGTAACATGAAGATATAGGCTTCAAAATAGAAATTCACTGTATATGTATATTCATCAAGTATATGTATATTCATCAAGTATCTCTTTTACTATGTTAACAAAAGGTGCCAAAACCAAACCTTCTATATAAATTGTGGATCCATCTTGGGACAGTGGTACTGTATTCTGGCTCAAGCGGAATGGTAAGTCTGAAGGCTCATCACACTCAACTTGTGATGAATTCTTTGCAAAATCCTGCAATAAGTTATAAAGGTAAATTTAACTGTACATCAATACTGTAAATATACACTTAGTGATTCGATTACTAATAAGTTATAAAATAAAGAATTATTACTTGCTGTCAAAATTAGCATCTACTGAGTAAAGAGTACAAGAGAACTCTCTGGATTATATTTGTAATTTTTCTGGAAGTTAGTTTTAGATAAACCATTAAAATGAAAAAAAAAAATATTGCCAGCAAAGTAAAGGTTATATATTGGTACAACTTTTCTGCAAGAAAATTTTGGCAGTTATCTATTGAGGGCTTTATGAGAGTTTATATCCTTTGAGTCAATCATTCTAAATATTTCACTTCCAAGCATTTATACATGCTAAGAAAATGAAAATATTTAGTGGAGATTTATAATTGCAAAAATTGAAAACCTGTATGTCCAACAATGGTGGAATGGTTACATAAATAAACTATCATGCAATATTATGATTTTCAGAAATAGTGACAAAAAGAAATGTTTCCAATATAAAGTTTGGTGGAAAAAAAAGGTACAGATACCTGTATTTAAAATATAGTCCTGATTAACAGACTCTTATATATCATACTAACCATCTATAGAAAATAAAATTCTCTTGTTTCTTCTGAACCCCCCACCCCGAACACCAAACCCCATACATATTACCTTTATCGTGGGAATATAAGGATCTTGCTTGTGTGTTTTGTGCTTACAAGTTGAGAAACAAATCAGGTATTAAGAATTTTACTTTGCTACTAAGTTTTCTGTTGACAAAGACTAACTGTTAAGAAGTTACGGAGACATATCAAAGTTACACAAACCATTCCATTCCTAGAATTTCAGGCATAACATGCAGATTTCTGCATTTCAGCCTTAAAACCTATTATAGAAAACCAGTAATAGCCGTATCACTTAATTGTAACCAAGCACAGTCTTACTCCAAGGTATTTTCTCCAAATATTTGGAGAAATATGGAAAATATTCACCAGCAACTCCACAAATAGTTCTTTAACATTTCCTCCGAAGTTCATACTTTAAGTCCTTTCCTAGGTGATAATTCTGGTCAATTAAGCACCACCATTTCAGAAAGCAGATACATTCTTAAACCAACAAATAAAGTGTTAAAAATAATTCTCAGATTGGGATTTTTTAACATCTCATAAGTAGTTCAGAAAGATACCAAATACATCGATAAGTACAAAAGGTGATGGACTGGGATTCAGAAGACCTGTCCATTTCTTTGACTGTGGAACCTTTGGCAAGTCACTTCTGAGATTCAAATTACTCTTCTGCAACTGAAATAAAAGTCAGCAATTGTTNGTTCAGAAAGATACCAAATACATCGATAAGTACAAAAGGTGATGGACTGGGATTCAGAAGACCTGTCCATTTCTTTGACTGTGGAACCTTTGGCAAGTCACTTCTGAGATTCAAATTACTCTTCTGCAACTGAAATAAAAGTCAGCAATTGTTAACTTAAAATATACCTGCCTCTTTCACAGTACAGACCATCCCAGACCTACAATGGTTCAACATACGATTTTCCACATTATGATGCTGTGAAAGTGAGAAGCATTCAGCAGAAACCGTAATTAAAATTTTGATCTTTTCTCAGGCTAGTGAGATGTGGTTCAATACTGGGCAGTGACAGCAAGCCACAGCTCCCAGTCAGCCACGTGATCATGAGGGCAAACAACCGATATACTTAAAACCATTTTGTTTTTCACTTTCAGTACAGTACTCAAAAAATTACATGAGATATTTAATACATTACTGTAACAGGCTTTGTGTCAGATGATTTTGCCGAACTGTAGGCAAATATAAGTGTTCTGAGCACATTTAACACAGGCTAGGCTTGGTAGGTTAAGTGTATTAAATGCATTTTCAACTTGTGATGGGTTTATTAGGATGTAACCCCATCATAAGTCAAGAAGATCTGTACTAGAAGTCTTCTATTAAGCAACTGTCATAGCAGTACTAATGAAGACCTAAAATGATCTCCTATATTTATATAAATATTTACATTTATTTATACAAATAAATAGGCAAATTGAAGTTAAATATGGTTAAGTAAGGTTCCCAGTACAACCCAGCTTGTTATTGATGAAGCTGGATTATAGAACGCAGGTTAGCCTTATTACAAAGTCTGTGCCTTCAACAACATCACATTTACTTTCTTACTTTTTTAATGTAGGTAAATACAAAATACTTTTTATTATTTAAAAATTCTTTAATTGGCTTCTGAAAGCAAAAATAATAATATATTGAATGGTTTATAATATATCACACTTTTTTTCACACTTACTTTAAAAGGAATAATAATCTCCCTGCCTGCCCCAAAGAGTTACTGAGGTTAAAGACAGGTTTAAAAATTTCAGAGAAAATTCCCTTACACAGGATTCTCAACTCATTTGAGAATATATGTCATCCTCAACTGTGGTTACATAATCACCTGGAGAGGTTATTTTTTTTAATCTATTATGCCCAAGGTCTCACTCTAAACCAACTGACAAAAATCTCTATTTTTAAAAAGCTCCCTAGGATTGTGAACCTGATTAAGGAACTCTGATTAAACAACTGTGTCCACAGAAACAAAAAATTCTGAGTTTGGATGAGCTCTAGTTTCTAACTTTTGTAACACAAAAGATACCCATGTCTTCTTCTTCTTCTTCCCTGGGTCCAACAAAGGAATGATTTTCATATAACTGCATTTGTGTTTTATAACAGATTTTTTTGACATGGACCATTTAAAAAATCTTTATTGAACTTGTTAAAAGATTGTTTCTGTTTTATGTTTTGGTTTTTTGGCCTGGAGACATATGGGATCTTAGCTCCCCAACCAGGGATCAAATCAGCACCTTCTGAATTGGAAGGCAAAATCTCAACCACTGGGCTGCCAGGGAAGTCTCTCTCTGTATTTAAATAATAATGTTTCCTTATTTTTGTGTGTGTGCTTTGTTTTCCCTTGTTTTTTTTTCCCTCTTTTCTTGGTCTTGTTGTACAGCTTATGGGATCTTAGTTCCCTGACCAGGGATTGAACCCAAGCTCATGGCAGTGAAAGTGCCAAATCCTAACCACTGGACTGCCAGAGAATTCCTTGGTTTGTTTTCCCTAAATGCCAAGCTGCTTACTCTAGCATGAGAAAATTACCAAGTTCATCTGATTCTAGCTAAAATCAAATAATTTTTGCATTTCTTGTAGTCTGCAATCTTTAGGTACACCTATTTTTTTTTTTTTTTTACTTTACAGTACTCTACTGGTTTTGGCATACATTGACATGAATTCACCACGGGT
>SJYX01018315.1:193820-204775 GCA_006410675.1 Oreotragus oreotragus | reverse complement strand
GAGAATCGGGCTCTGGGATCAAGGCTCATATTCACAAGTCACAGTGTGGACTGAGGTTGTGTACGTACTAGACTGAGGCATCGATGACCTGCTGCGGGAGTTTTCCTCTAGGATGTGCTCTCAGTTGAAGAGAACAGCTTCATTCAAAGTCATGACCCCTTCCCACAGATAACCCACATCCAGTGATGGATGCAGAGAACAAAGCCTGGGCCTCCTGCCTTTATACAGAACAACTTGAAGGGGCCATTCCAGCTCCAGGGCCTCCGTGGGATTGGCTGACCTCTGTCACATCTGCATGGCACTTCAACTCCCTCTTCCCACCCTGCTGTCTTCATACCCCCATAGGTGTTCATCCCAAGAGTATACCCCCAGTGCACGTACATCTCTGCCTGTGAGTCTGCTTTCCAGAGAGCCTGATCCACAACAGATAACCTAGGTGACTTGGTTCCAATGCAAACAAACCAGATGGTATTAAAACAGTTTCAGAAAGACTGTACCGATCTGAAGGAAGTTGGTCAGCCATGGAAGGCCTAGAGAGGTTCACCTAAGCTCTGTGCTGGGAGAAGGAGCCTTGTTAAGGCCTCACCAGCTCTGTTCCACCTGGAAGGATGCTTCCCTCCTGGGGACAGAGGGTTGCTGAGATCTGGTGCCATTAAATAAACCCACATCCTGTAATTAAATCCTCTCTCCCAGTTCTCATGCTCAGCAATAGATACTGATTCTCATCTGCCTTTCTGTGTACCTGCAGACAGAGAGTCCTGAATGTGCAGTTCATCTGGCAGTTACAATTTCTTATTTTCATCAGCACATTGACTTTCAGGCTTGGAGCTTGTCTCCACAAACTCCATCAGCCTGGGCGGATTTATTGGTACTGAGACAGTGAGGGAGACATATTGCAAGCCCATAAAGCAGAGCCTAAAACTTGGATGATGGTCAGTTCACCATGGCAATGACCTTCTGGGGGTGTCTCGGTGGACAGATAATCCACTGCTTCTTATGATATGTCAGCTAGACTTTCAAATGTCTATAGACTTAGTTCAGAGGGAACACAGAAACAGTTCTGCTTTCCCCATGTAGCCCCTTCTCAGACCAAACTCACTAGGAAACAGACTTCTTTTACCTCAAATGTCAGGGGAGATGACTGATTGGAGGTTGAAGAGATTTTTCACAAGCAAAGGAAAGGAAAAATGAGAATTTCCCAAGGAATGAAACATGACTAAGGCCCTCCTGTAAGGACATGTAGTTGGTATATTAAAGCAAGATTTGTATAAGTAATTTCCTTGGAATAAAGGAGATAGTTTCACTGGTAACTGCTTTCTGAATTCACTTCAAAACCTCAACAGTAAACTGAGTGATGCTGATAAAAATAAAAATTCAATTTTTAAGGAAACACCAGAAAAATTTAAACATACAGTGTTTCCTCTTTGGCCCTTTTTCTCCTGTCTACTGTGCACTGTACATCTATATTTACATTAACCAAACCACCCCTCAAAGGAAGAAATTCCTGCTTAGCCACAAAGATCAATTTTTCTCCTTCTGACACCAATCAGGTAGCTCCTTAGAAGACAACAGTTTTTCTTAATCCTATAATGGACACAAAGACCCATAACTCACCATGTAGATGTAGACATCTTTGGTGATCTTTATGTAAAATGCCAACATATAATTTCCCTTAATCATCGTGGTTGGTGCAGGTCAGATTGGTCAGACAACCTTTGGGGATAATGGACCAAACCTAATGGAAATTCTTTAAATGATTTCACCAATGTTATTAGCTATGTGACTTGTATCTGCCTATTTACAAGACTGGGCTTCCCGGGTTGTGCTAGAGGTAAAGAATACACATATAAGAGACTTGGGTTGGATCCCTGGGTCAGGAAGATCCCCTGGAGGAGGGCATGGCAACCCACTCAAGTATTGTTGCTTGAAGAATCCCAAGGACAGAGAAGCCTGATGGGCTACAGTTCATGGGGTCACAAAGAGTTGGACATGACTAAAGTGACTGTGCACACATGAATTTACAAGATTATTGTTCCTGGTATTACTAGATGTGTATCTGAGCCTCAGATGAAATGAATGATGATCAGGCAACCTGAAACTGTTATCAAATATATAGTATTATAACATCAACCATCTTAACAATGAAACTCTGGATATGAGAAGAAGCAACAAGAGGAAACTATTTCCTGGACCATAACAGGCTAGTAAAACAGGCAGTCCAAAGGCCTACTCCAGTGATAAGTAATAATAAAATCCATCGTTGACATGGGAATAAAGCTTCCTGGCACCCTGGAACAAACTGGTCATGAAATGCCTATCAAACCTGGTTGAAATAAAGACCAAAGGAGACCTCTTTTCAAGGGTCTCTTGACCATCCTTGATGAGAGTCAGGGGTTCAGAGCATAAATCATGAACTGTCACTGCTGAAAGGACCATGGAGATGAGAACAACACTTCCATTCTACAGATAAGCGACCCGAGGCCCAGAGAAGGGCTGTGGCGAGTTGGGAGAAGAACCAAGGCTTGCTAGCAGACAAGTCCCCCAAATACCAGTCTTGGCTCAGAACCTGAGTGGGACCCTACTGCCAGCTGTACTTCCTTCTCTACAACACTGGGTAAGCAGAGAAGAAAGGGAAGATGGCTTGATAGAAGGGGCTTCTGAGCCAGACAGACTGGCCAGATCTGCTGCTTTCCAGCTGTACAAATTTTGCTGCCATGGAAATAGAGTCTCCCCACCTATAGAGTCTCCTCACCTAAAAGATGAAGTGAGATGAGATGACTGAGAGGCTCAGCGATCCTGCCATTAGAACACGTGCTCATCAAGGTTGCATCCTGCCCACCCTCCCTCTCTCCCTCTACATCAGGAGCTCCAGCTTGGACCACAGGCAGATTTGGAAACTAATCATGGATGATGTGAGGTGGAGCATCCCAGCAGCTAGTTGCATCTCCTGCAAAACATTAATCTGAAGACCTTATGAGAAGAGACTTTAACTATGTACACAGCTGAGGTTCTGACTCACAGGCAAACTGGGGTTCAGTGGGAAGGGATAGGGAGAAGCAGAGGGATCCTCATTTTGGATCAGCAAAGGCCTGGGTTCACATCAGATACACCCAGGCTGTCCAGAAATCTTTGAGGGAAGAGGGAAACATAAAATTGCTGCTGAGAACCTGTGGCCCAGCAGGGATGTGAATCAGTAGTAAAATCCATGTGTTCCCATCAGTGGGGTCTCCTGGTCTCCTCAGGCTGCTGAGGACTGCAATTGCCTCACACCCCACATAATACAAGGAAGAAGTCTACAGGGGCCCCTAAGGGTGGGGACTCCAAGAAGAACCCATTGGCTATTTCTGTCACCAAAGCCGCTCCTTTCCAGCTTACCTCTCACTCACTCTCCTCAATGTACCTTTCAACCCTCCTGTCTGCGCTCCTCTGACTCTTGCCTAAAAGCTATGGCTGATTTACGTCAATGTATGGCAAAAACCACTACAATATTGTAAAGTAACTAGCCTCCAATTAAAATTAATTAATTAATTAATTATAAAAATAAAAAATGAGCCAACTTGTACCCAAGGAAGCCTTCTCCTATCTCAATGCACCTCCTGGAGGAAGCTCTTCTCACCTCATCAGCTGGAACCTTGTACACATTTATGGTCCTTCATGCTGGCCTGGATCTCTGTCCCATAGCAGACTATGACTGGGGCTGGGACCCAAGCCTGTGTCTCCAGACCTGTGAGTCTCCTGGTGCAAGAAACACTGAACTAGTCACCTCTGTACCCTCCCCAGTGCCTGACACAGTGTTGGTGTCTTTAAAATGCCAATAAAATGGATTAATTGGGTAGCTGTCTCAATATTCAGAAAACTAAGATCATGGCATCTGGTCCCATCACTTCATGGCAAATAGATGGGGAAACAGTAGAAACAGTGACAGACTTTATTTTGGGGGGCTCCAAAATCACTGCAGATGGTGACTGCAGCCATGAAATTAAAAGATGCTTGCTCCTTGGAAGAAAAGTTATGAACAACCTAAACAGTTTATTAAAAAGCAGAGACATTACTTTGCCAACAAAAGTCCATCTAGTCAAGGCTATGGTTTTCCAGTGGTCATGTATGGATGTCAGAGTTGGACTATAAGGAAAGCTGAGCACTGAAGTATTGATACTTTTGAACTGTGGTGTTGGAGAAGACTCTTGAGAGTCCCTTGGACAGCAAGGAGATACAACCAGTCCATCCTAAAGGAAATCAGTACTGAATATTCTTTGGAAGGACTGATATTGACGCTGAAACTCCAATACTTTGGCTACCTGATGTGAAGAGATTACTCATTTGAAAAGACCCTGAGGCTGGGAAAGATTGAAGGCAGGAAGAGAAGGGGACGACAGAGGATGAGATGGTTGGATGGCATCACCGACTCAGTGGGCATGAGTCTGAGTAAACTCCAGGAGTTGGTGATAGACACGGAGGCCTGGCGTGCTGCAGTCCATGGGGTCGTGAAGAGTTGGACATGACTGAGTGAATGAACTGAACTGAACTGACTAATTATTGCACACATGTGCAAGTCTTACTCTCTACATTTCGGTCCCAGAAGCCCACAGTACCCCTCCCCATACCCTTGACTACCCACACCAACCAGCACATGCACACTGCTGACCCTTCACTGGTTTAAGGCATTTCACTATCTTTGCTGTTTTCCTGATAGCCATGGGTCACAGGAGGGGGTCATACCTCAACCTCCCAGCACTTCTCTGGGATAATCCATCCTTGCAATCCATCCACCTGTAGCTATTCCATAGCCCTAGCTGCAGCCAGCACCAGCCCTCAAGACCTCTTTGCTTCTTCCTCATGTTCTCAGGTGCTAGAGCTCCCCAAGGCTCCCTTGTCCTAAGCAACTGTTCCTACTCAGAAGCACGTGTCTCTAAACCTGTGTGTCCACCTTGTCTCCCTCTACAGTGCCACAGGCTCTGATTATGGACACTCCTATCAGAGTGCCCACAGAGGACGGGGGCACACTTGAAACCATGCACACAGGGATGAGCACTGGATTCTGGAATGCAGACCCTTCTGCAGATAGAAGAGAAGGTGAGGACTTGGAAACTTATTTGTACAGTTCTAGTTCTCTAAAGTTACAGGTAAGTATTCTAAAGCAGCAAATAGGAAGGGTGTCCATGGTTGGCAAAATATTCTGCATGTGTGTGCACACGTATACCATAATTTAAGATTTTTGAAAAGAACAAAATTTGAGGATATGAGTACAACATACTTTTCACTCACACTTTGTACAACATCTCTGCCTGAATCCTGCACATTCTTGCCTTCTTCCCAGTGACCCTCAGGCTGCTTAGGGCTGCCAGTCCCAGAGCCCACAGTGAAATTAGTAAGAGGAATGCCTACAGAAGCCACACACAGTCCTTCAATCTCATAGGATGGAGGGTGTAGCCAAGTAGACCCAGAATCACTTTCTTCCACAGGCACACCAAAATTACAACCATTTACAGGCAACTACTGATGAGAAAGATCTGAAGACTAGCAGAAAGGATCTTCTACAACTAAAGATATACAGAAGGAACCACAACAAGACAGGTAGGAGGAACAGGAGACTTGGTTAAGATTCCTACATGTTGGGTGGGTAATCTACTAGTGAGAGGATAATTATAATTGCTGAGGTGCTCCCCTATGAGTCAGGGATCTGAACCCCACATTGGATTCATCAGCCAGTCATTCTGTACAGGGAAGATGAGCCCCATAGACTTTTGTAGGTTTTTAATGGCTAAAATCCATTTAACTTTTATTGAAATATAGTTGATTTATAATGTTGTTAGTTTCAGGTGTAAAGCATAGTGATTCAGTTACAGTTTTACAAATAAATATACATACATACTTTTTAAGATAAGATTCCTTTCAATTATAGGTTATTACATGATATTGAGTATAACTCCCTGGGCTTTAAAGTAGGTCCTTGTTGATCATCTATTTTATATATAATAATGTATATATTTTAATCCCAAACTCCCCTTTGGGATTGATCCCTCCCTTGCTTTCCCCTCTGAAAACCATAAGTTTGTTTTGTATGTCTATCATCCTGTTTCTGTTTTGTAAATAAGTTCATCTGTATCTTTTTTTTTTTTTTCTTCAGTTCCATGTATAAAAGCAATATCACATGGTATTTGTCTCTGTCTGGTTTAGTGCGATAATCTCTGGGTTCATCCACGTTGCTGCAAATGGCATTATTCCATTCTTTTTATGGCTGAGCAATATTGAGTATATATACCACAGTTTCTTTATCCACACTACTTCACGCATACTTCCATGTCTTGGCTATTCTAAATAGTGCTGCTATGAACACTGGGGTGCATGTATGCTGCTGCTGCTGCTAAATCATGTCAGTCCTGTCCGACTCTGTACGACCGCATAGACAGCAGCCTACCAAGCTCCGCCGTCCCTGGGATTCTCCAGGCAAGAACACTGGAGTGGGTTGCCATTGCCTTCTCTAGGGGTGCATGTATATATATATATATATTTTTTTTTTGAATTATAGTTTCCTCTGGGGCTTATGTCCAGAGGACTGCTAGAAGGAATCTCCATACTGCTTTCCACAATGGCTACACCAATTTACATTCCCACCAAAAACAGTGTAAGAGGGTTTCTTTTTCTCCACACCCTGTCCATCATTTATCATTTGCAGACTTCTTTATGATAGCCACTCTGACTGAAGTGAGGTGATACCTCATTGCATTTCTCTAATAATTAGCAATATTGAGAATTTTTTTCATGTGCCTATTGGCTGTCTGTCCATCTTCTTTGGAGAAATGTCTATTTAGATCTTTTGCCCATTTTTTGATTGAGTTGTTTAGTTTTTTTAAATCAAGCTGCATGAGCTGTTTGCATATTTTAGAAACTAATCTGTCAGTCACATCGTTTGCAAATATTACTCTCATTCTTTAAATGGTTTTTTGTTCTGTTTTTGGTTTCCTTTGCTGTGTAAGGCTTCCCTGATGGCTCAGACGGTAAAGTGTCTGCCTGCAATGCGGGAGACCTGGGTTCGATCCCTGAGTTGGAAAGATCCTCTGGAGAAGGAAATGGCAACCCATTCCAGTACTCTTGCTGGAAAATTCCATGGATAGAGGAGCCTTGTAGGCTACAGTCCATGGGGTCGCCAAGAGTCAGACACGACTGAGTGACTTCACTTCACTTCACTTCACTTGCTGTGTAAAAACTTTTTAAGTTCAGTTAGGTCCCATTTGTTTATTTTTGTTTATATTTCCACTACTCTAGGAGACAGACCTAAAAATATATTGCTGCAGTTCATATCATAGAGTATTCTGCCTGTATTTTCCTCTAGGAGTTTTATAGTATCCGATCTTATGTTCAGGTTTTTAACCCATTTTGCGTTTGCTTTGCTATGTGGTGTTAGAGAACATTATAATTCCATTCTTTTACATGTAGCTGTCCAGTTTTCCCAGCACCACTCTTTGAGGAGACTGTCTTTTCTCCATCATATATTCTTGCTTCTTTTGTTGTAGATGGATTGCGCATAAGTGCATGGGTGTATTTCTGGATTCTCAGCCCTGCAGGACATTTGGCTTTAAGGCCAGTAGGGCTACTTTTGGGAGAGTCAGAGGTCTGTGGCAAATAGAGAATCCAGTTCTAAAGGATGGACATAAAATCTCACAAGCTCACAGACGAAAGATAGAAGCAGTCATTTGAAAGGAGCCTGGGTCAGACCCACTTGCTGACCTTGGAGAGTCTCCCAGAGACACAGGAAGCAACTGAAACTCAGCCTAGGGACTTAGATGCTGGCAGCAGCCATTAATGAGAGAACATCCTACCAAGAAACACTGGTGCTGGTAATCACCATTGTGAAACTCTCTGCCTAGATGATTAGTGCAGGGACCTGCTCTCACCCACTTGCGAGTCTGCCCCAGTCACAGGAAGTCCCAGTACAGGCAGTCAGCTGGGTGGGAATACTGCCCCACTGGCCAGCAGGCCTGCTGCTGAAGGACACCCTGCGCACCCAGCAGCCCAAGAGCTGGCCCTCCCTACCAACAGGCCAGCAAAGCCCCAGGACCTCCAGGATTCTGAAGCTAGCCATCAGACCCAGCCCACCCACCAGAAGGCCTACATTAGCCCTAAATCTGGCCTTACCCACAAGGGGCTAGGCCCTAGCCCTTGCAGGCTGACACAAATTCTGGGTGTCAAACTAGGGCCCTGCTGCCAGAGACCCTAGGACCCAGCTCTGCCCAGCAGGGGGCCAGCACTAGTCTTTAGAAGCCCCCCCTCTGCCTTGGCACTGCCCACCAGCAGGCTAACACCTAAGGACCTAGGGAAATCTAAGGACTTTCCAGCCAGAGACACAGATCCACTCAACCAGTGGGCCAGCCCTAGACCTGGGATCTTGCCTTACTCATCAGTGGGTGGACACTAGCCCTGGGAAAACCATGCCCTGCAGCCAGCTGTGTTAGGATCTGGTGCATTCTCTAGTGGGCTGTCACCAGCTCTGGGTCACCCCAGACTCCACAGTCACCCAATTCCAAGCGAGGAATTGGCCCTGCCTCCAGTAGGGGGACATCAGGCCTAGCACTTCTGAGCCATGGTCCCACCCATCAACAGGCTGGCTCAACTCTAGGAGTCCTGGACCCACAAGCAGCCACCCCAGGCCCGAGCTCTGTCACCACCAGATCAGCATTAGCCCAAGGACCCCCTTTCCTGGGCTCCAAAGCCACTTCATGACCTGGACCTGCCCACTACAGGTGGCAGTCTATGCATAAGGCAGGGTCTGGCAGCCAACCTGACCTTGGTGCAGTCACGTCAATCACCACACCCACAAGAGTTAGCCCGCCACAACAGAGAGACTCACGCAGCTAACACAGAGGGCAATCCTAAAGTGTATTGCTCAGGTGACCAGAGGGCGGTGCATTGCTGGGCCCCGCAGGACACCTCCTCATAAGGAAATCTCCAAGATCAGAAGCAAAATCAACATACCAAATACATAGGAATAAAGACAGTGAATTAGGCAAAATGAGGCTATAGAGAAATCTGTTTCAAATCAAAGAATAAGATAAATCCCCCCCAAAATAATTAAGTAGAAGTAAGCAATCTACATGCTGAAGAGTTTGAGGTAATGATCATAAAAATGATCAGAGTCAGAAGAAGAATGAAGAGTGAGAAATTAAAAGTTCTCATTACTGTAAAAAGCGTACTCTTTGGGGAAAGTAATTTTCAGCAGGAAAGGGATGAAGGACTGCTTGAAAAAATAAAAGGTTGCCTCCAGGGAAAAGATGAAAAGATTGCCTAAACAAAATGCTGATGAAGTCACAGAATGACTCCATCTCTGGAATAAGTTACATTTTCAAGCATTTCAGTAAGAAATTTGGCTCTTAATTAAGAATTCAGTCACTCTACCTACTCAAGGGCAAGATGATAAGGTTCTATTAGAACAAGCATCTAAAAGAACCTGATACTTTGCAAAGGTCAGAAATGTCACACTTCAGACCAAAAGCTCTCTCTTGGGATTGGTTGTTCTGACCTGAAATCACAAATTTGTCTTGTCTAAATGTCCCAGCACATTATCAGACAAAGCACCCATCTCGACAGTACAGCATCCTCTGAAGCAATAGAAGTCCTAGATGTACCTTTGGGGGATTCTCTAATTTTCCTGCCCCTTGATTTCTACAGGACTTTAAATTGCTTCCCCTGAGATCAAGGACCACAAGATGGTTTTGGAAGTGCTGAACCCAGTGCAGTATGATGTCACCGGTGTGGTGCCCAAGGGTGTGACTGTTGCCAGCATTGCAATCCTGCTGCTCACTGGCTTTCTTCTGTCTGTTTGGAACTCTAAAAACAACCTCAATACCAGGTAATACAGCCATTTAGTTCTATATCTAAGGAGAATGTTTTCTTGGGGTTTTGGTCCATGAGGGTAAAACAATTTTGAAAATAACAAAGAGTAAACCTGAGGATATGGTTGAAGCCACAATATATTAGCAAATGAACTCAGGTGAGTATTTTTATAACAATCATCACATGTATGTACATGTTATGTACATGTTAAATGAAAGTATTAAAAGTATCTTAGATAATCCCTTCTAGCTTGCATTTTGTTTTGGTAAAATAGACTTGGTAGAAGTATCCTTTACAGTAACTTTAAGATGGAATAAAACAAGGTAAAATTCCAGGATTGCCTTTGCTCGTCTGATTCAAATTCATTCCAACTTTGCTCTGAAGGTAAAATGCCTCTGGAAAGCCTTTTGTCCTGTCTTCCTCCCACTTTGCCTCATCTTTGTCTTCCACTCTCTCCCTTCTTGAACGTATTCCTTCTTGTCATCCCACCCTTTGGTTTCTTTTATTCTTGGGTGTGGTGGTGATGGTGGGGCCACCATAAGGGCTAGATAGGCCCTGGACAGTGGAAGAAAGATGGCGGCCACCGTGGACTGTGGATCCTTTGAAACATCACACCCTGAAAGAATCTTCAACAAGCTCTGTGGATCAATCGGCAGACAAATGGATAAGAAAGCTGTGGTACATATACACAATGGAATATTACTCGGCCATGTAAAAGAATGCATTTGAATCAGTTCCAGTGAGGTGGATGAAACTGGAGCCTATTATACAGAGTGAAGTAAGCCAGGAAGAAAAACACCAATACAGTATACTAACACATATATATGGAATTTAGAAAGATGGTAACGATGATCCTATATGCGAGACAGCAAAAGAGACACAGATGCAAAGAAGAGTCTTTTGGACTCTGTGGGAGGGCAAGGGTGGGATGATTTGAGAGGGTAGTGTTGAAACGTGTACATTATCGTATGTGAAGCAGATCACATGTGCAGGCTCGATGCATGAGACAGGGTGCTCAGGGCTGGTGCACTGGGATGACCCTGGGGGATGGGATGGGGAGGGAGGAGGGAGGAAGGTTCAGGATGGGGAACACATGTACACCCAGAGCTGATTCATGTCAATGT
>SJYX01018315.1:140570-162486 GCA_006410675.1 Oreotragus oreotragus | reverse complement strand
AATGGCACCCCACCCCAGTACTCTTGCCTGGAAAATCCAATGGACAGAGTAGCCTGGTGGGCTGCAGTCCATGGGGTCGCTAACAGTCGGACAGACTGAGCGACTTCACTTTCACTTTTCTCTTTCATGCATTGGAGAAGGAAATGGCAACCCACTCCAGTATTCTTGCCTGGAGAATCCCAGGGATGGGGGAGCCTGGTGGGCTGCCGTCTATGGGGTCACACAGAGTCGGACACGACTGAAGTGACTTAGCAGCAGCAGCATGAGTCTTTAGATACTTCTCTAGTTTACTTTTCAAACATAATCCTATTCCATTTCACTCTAATGAAAATGCTAAGGCTCCTAAACTGAATTTTCTGTCTGTCTCAATTGTAGTATATTCTTATAAATGTTATTTATTTAGCCATCATCGCCTTCTCCAAAGGTAAAACTCCTAATTCTTCCCTCAAGACACATCTCAAAGAGTAGTTATTATGTGAAGCATTTAGCAACATTTCCAGAAAGATCTGTAGCACTGTCTTATATTCTCACACTAAAGCACTTGTCTTCTTAGCTTGAATTACTTTTCTCTTATCCTAGACTGCTGCTGCTGCTGCTGCTAAGTCGCTTCAGTCGTGTCCGACTCTCTGCCATAGACGGCAGCCCACCAGGCCCTGCTGTCCCTGGGATTCTCCAGGCAGGAACACTGGAGTGGGTTGCCATTTCCTTCTCCAATGCATGAAAGTGAAAAGTGAAAGTGAAGTCACTGAGTTGTGTCCAACTCTCAGCGACCCCATGGACTGCAGCACACCAGGCTCCTCCATCCACGGGATTTTCCAGGCAAGAGTACTGGAGTGGGGTGCCATTGCCTTCTCCTATCCTAGACTGTGGGATCCTCAAAGGCAGAGATTATTCTTTTTTCTAGACTTCTAGCATCAAATACATAAAAGACGCTCAGAAAGCATTTTTTGATTAATACATGAATCGGTAAATGAATGAATGGTTTGTTCCATATGTGTGTATATGTGTGTGTGTGTATGTGTGTGTGTGTTTTCAAGGAGGAAATATGGTTCATGCAAAGCACAATAATCCAATAGGAGTTTATTAACAAAGGAGCATTTATCAAGATATCAGTGTAGAACAACGACAAGGCATACTGAACTAATCCTAGACAAAAACCAACTTACTAACCCTAGACTCAACATACAAGGAGAAGGAATAATTACTGAAAACAAGAAGAGAGACCTGCAGAGTTAAATGCTTTGAGAGGCAAAGTAACTTCCGATCAAGTACATAGACTGTTAAGAGACCACAATCATGCAAGTTCATTATGGAATAAATACATTGATTTATCTTATTTCTTCCCTCGAGTGTCTGTGGGTAGTCATTATTGGTAGACTTCACCTAGATGCTTAGAGGCCTTGGAGTAACCACATATATTAGTGTCCCAATAACTATCCACATGGTGAAGGATGGAGAGTGGGTCTAAGGAGCAAAGGTAGACATACAACACTGTATTATGTTAACATTATCTTATGCGTAATATTATCTTGAAGGACAGCCTAATAAGTAACCATATTGTCCTTCCTCCCTGCCCAGGTTCTGAAAAATAAAACTTAACACTTCAGTAAGAAAATTGGGAAATCAAGCTATCAATGCCAATAGATTGGCCTCTGTGCAATGATGCAGAATGGAATATCAGAGACAGAGTTTTGGATGAAGTAGTAAAGAATGGCTTTGCTGATTTGCCAGGCAAAGGAAGACACAGTGGCCTCCTGTCCCAACCCAGGGGAGTTTGATGAGGATTTTTTTGACAACAGTTTAAGGGTGAATTATTGCTGATAAGATTAGGATACGTGCAGGGACTGCACTCCTCTAATCTGCTTTCAGGTAACCTCGCTGAGCTTCTCTGGTTCCTTTAATGCTGCCTCAGGTGGTTAAGAATTGATGCTTTTGATTGTGGTGCTAGAGAAGACTCCTGAGTGTCCCTTGGACAGCAAGAATATCAAACCAGTCAATCCTAAAGGAAATCAACCCTGAATATTCCTTGGAAGGACTGATGCTGAAGCTGAAGCTCCAACATTTTGGCCACCTGATGCAAAGAGCCAACTCACTGGAAAAGACTCTGATGCCAGGAAAGGTTGAGGGCAAAAGGAGTGGGGGGGAGAGCAGAGGATGACATCCTTAGATGGCATCATCAACTCCATGAATATGAGTTTGAGCAAACTCATAGTGAAGGACAGGAAAGCCTGGCATGCTGCAGACCATGGGGTGGCAAAGAGTTGAATACAACTTAGCAACTAAGCAACAGTAACAACAGGTGGATTCTTGGCTGTTCCTCCCTTGATTAGCAGCTGTTCAAATCTGCCCTTTGGAGCTCAGGGAAGGTCATGAGGCTGAGGTCTGCTTCCTACAAACAAGAAAACAGGGGACAGAAATACTTCTGTGCCCAGAAGCCCCATGGTTTCGCTATCCCTATTCTTGCTGAGAGAAGCTAGACTGAAGAATGTGGCTTTAAGTCTATTTTCCTAGTTGGTTTGCAAATACTAAGTCTTAATCTGAAAGACTTAATCAGCTATTTTTGACAAACTCAACTGGAACAGTCCTGTGTGGTGCATGTGTGATAGCAGGATTCATGTTCCTTCAAGCAAATTGACAGAGAAAGAAAGACAGCTCTGAGAAAGAACATACAGTTATTCTTCTCAAATTTACAAATCAGATGAAGGAAATGTTGCCACAATAGCTATTCTATGATAATGTGAATTAATGTGTAATATGTACTGTGAATGACTCTTCTCCTGATTCCAGAGTCCCAGTTATTAAGCGGGACAAGATAAAACTCCTGAACCTCATATGGAGAAATGTGAAAGAGGTGAGACAAGGAAGCAAAATGGTAAATAACCTCATCTCAGTAAGCTGATAAGTGGGCAGTGCATTCTCTGTCATCAGCAGTCATTCTCCTGATCAAATCTGAAATCTGATTATCAGAGAACTGAAATTAGCACCAATGAACCTAAAGCATTATGATTAACTGCCTTTCTTTTAATTGTCCCTGTGTATCTTAGGATCCAGAGTGATCTTCATCAATATTAAACTTTGATCAACAACAATCTACAGATTTGGATTGATTTGAAATGTGAAATCAGGTCTTCAGAAATCCTGCCAGCCCACCTTGATCATTCACAAACTGCACGACAACATGACCTGAGCTTTAGCATAACCTTGATTATGGTGTTATAGGGGCTTTCCACACGGCACTAGTGGTAAAGAACCCTGCTGCCAATGCAGGAGATAAAAAGAGACACAGGTTTGATACCCGGGTTGGAAACATCCCCTGGAGGAGGGCACGGCAACACACTCTACTATTCTTCCCTGGAGAATCCCATGGACAGAGCACCCGGGTGAGCTACAGTCTGCATGGGTGCTTGCTCAGTCGTGTCCAACTCTTTGTGACCTCATGGACCCACCAGGCTCCTCAGTCCATGGGATTCTCCAGGCAAGAATATTGGAGTGGGTTGCCATTTCCTTCTCCAGAGGATCTTCCCCACCCAGGGATCGAACCCAGGTTTCCTGCACTGCAAGCAGATTGTTTACCACTTGAGACTTTGGGGAAGTCCAAGAACAACAGAGTCACGAGCTACAGTCTATTGGGTCGCAGAGTCCGACACAACCGCAGTCACTTAGCATGCACAGTATTATGGAGATGTAGTAAGTAAGGGCGGGGAAGGCAATGGCACCCCACCCCAGTACTCTTGCCTGGAAAATCCAATGGACGGAGTAGCCTGGTGGGCTGCAGTCCATGGGGTCGCTAACAGTCGGACAGACTGAGCGACTTCACTTTCACCTTTCTCTTTCATGCATTGGAGAAGGAAAATGGCAATCCACTCCAGTATTCTTGCCTGGAGAATCCCAGGGATGGGGGAGCCTGGTGGGCTGCCGTCTATGGGGTCACACAGAGTCGGACACGACTGAAGTGACTTAGCAGCAGCAGTAAGTAAGGGAGAAAGGGAGGCACTTAGAGAGAAGCCCTCTTCACTGAATCAAGAGCAGAAACAGAATGTGTATTGCCCCTCCTAATATACTTATCTAGATAACAAGGTATTATTTTTTGCTTATTTAATATGTAGAAGGATATCATGACTGAGCGACTGAACTAAACTGACTCTAATTTAGAAACAGTAAATAGTTGTATTGCCAATATTTTAAAATTAACTTTTGCTACCTGTTTTTTAATTGAATTTATGTTGAAAATGTATCATGTGTGTATTTGGGGGTTCTGACCCTGGAGGGGTCAGAATATGTGGAGGAGGGAGTTTCCCCAATATCACTATCCAGCAGTATTCCAGACCAGACAGCAGTAGAGTATCCTACAGTTGAACTCAATTCTGTCACTATCTACCTGGAAGTGGCCTCAGATCCCACAGGCTGACGATAAGAAAGGAGTTTATTTATGGTCTTTAGAAATTAGCCTCCGATTAAAATAAATTAAAAAGAAAGAAAGAAAGAAATGCAATTCAAGAGACAAAGATTCCAGTAATCCTGAAAGAATGCTCTGAGAAAGATCCAGAGACTCATAAAAACAAAATGCCAGGAGGCTGTTAAAAGTCACCTGGTGAGAATGGTGACTGACTCTAATGCAAGTCAGAAAATATTCATCCTTAAGGACTCACTAGTTGTTTTAACATAGCAGTTTGAAAAATAGATGATTGTCATGAATTATTTTAGGGTAAGGATCTTATAGGCATCCTGAGTTACTGACAGATGTTCTGGATTACTTCATTGAATCAAAAGGTCAGATTCCATCCCAACTGAGATACATATAAATCAGACTTCCTTAATGACCTCCTAGCTCCATTTTCGAGAGCTCTCTAAACAATATCAACTCCATTTTGATTTTCCTTTCACAATCCCCAGAAGATTATTTTTTCCTGGAAAAAAAAAATATCAGTCTATTTAGTTAAACACCAAGCAAAGTCTCTTTCCAGAAAGGGAACTCTTTGGGACAATTTCATTCCAACACTGTCACACTCTGTGATGGGTAGCCAGCTGACTTTTTGTTGATCATTTCCCTTATGTAACAAATGCTTCTTTATCACATATGGTTGAGTTCTCTATTCATGCCTATTAGTGCACATTCTCCCAGAATTAGATGTTGTCTGTTTAAAGAGTTGCTTGAGGTAGAAAGAGCAAAGAGATAAGGAAGGTGCCATGGGGAAGTAAGTGTATGTCTTTCCTTCACGTTCACTGCAGGAGAGACTGTGCTGACCATGGACCTGAACTTGGCACAGTTGGATGGAGTCTGAATGTTCAGTGGTCCTCTCATGCTCTATTGAGAGAGAATGCATCACCTATATGTTAAGAATAATACTCTGTTTAGTCTAAAATGTATGGGAGTACCAAAGGACAAAACCAAATATCAGCAGATTGAGGTTTCCTGATGAAAGGAGTAGTGCGGATACTTTGTCAGTGTTTCAACATACAGTAGTATATATACACTGTAAATTTCATGTTATTTCTATGATTCTGAACACTAAGTAGAGTCAAGTTAAAAGTTAGTGCTTGGCCTTTGTGTTTCTGGGTAGAATTGCAAATCCATCTCTCCTAGGTTTGCGATTAGTCACCAACAAGGGAGAGCTGGATCCCTTTCTTAAGAGTATGATGGTATTGGCAAGAGCATTCATCAGCGAAGGACCGCTGTGCCCGGAGAATGGTGACACCACAACAGGCATCGTGGGCAGAGCCAGCAGCGTGGCAGCATGTCTGGGGGCTGAAGTAGAATAATGTGAAGACTTATTTCTGGGCACCCATGTGACTGCTATCTGTGGAACTCTTCAAAATAGCTAGAGGACAAGTTGAGAGATGCTAATTTCTGTCATTCAAGCACATAGGATGATGCCTTGGATACTCGGATATTTAGAGTTACTGTTGATGATGTGGGATAGTCATAAGTTGGTCAAGCCAGAGAACACTCAGGTTACATAAGCCTCATTTGTTATGCAACACAAGCTATAGGATCTTTTTTTTTTTTTCACTTTTATAACCCAAAGTAGAGAGATGAAAATTCTATTCTAGCAACTTTTCCTCCTAAGGGGGACTCTCTTTTTAGGAAGAAGCTTTAGAAACTGCTATTTAACAAAACTCTTTTTTTGCTCAAAGAAATTACTTTGTTCCCTAAATAAATTAGCTTAATATGTATATAGCCAATTCTTGTTTTACTAACAGAATCTCAACTGATGGGTGAGCCAGTCAATTCAATAAAAGTAATCAATTCAAGACACAAAATAAAAGAAGAAATTGTCAATCTATTCAGTTAGAAAGTAAATTGATGTTTCTTCTACAAAGTCCACAGGGAATAAGATGGCTGGATTCTATCAACCAGGGTACTGCCAATTCTGCAAATAGAAAATAAGATAACCTTGATTTCCATATATTCTGTTATTTCACTGGGTGATGTTGTCACCAAAAGATCCAAAGCTCTTTATGGAGTGGGGGTTGAAGAGGAGGAGGAATCATAGGAAAAAATTCGTAAATTAATATACTCATTAGAAAGTCTTTGTGATAGAAGGGAAGGTTAAATAAAATCTTGGCACTTGCTATAGGGGACATCAACTCACCAAGATGTCCTGGACACTATTGTCATGTATGTTTCCCTCTTAATATTCTCTCAATTAAACCAAGACCTATTTCTTTTCTAATACAAAAAAAAAAAAAGAAAAAAAAAATCANAAATTAATATACTCATTAGAAAGTCTTTGTGATAGAAGGGAAGGTTAAATAAAATCTTGGCACTTGCTATAGGGGACATCAACTCACCAAGATGTCCTGGACACTATTGTCATGTATGTTTCCCTCTTAATATTCTCTCAATTAAACCAAGACCTATTTCTTTTCTAATACAAAAAAAAAAAAGAAAAGAAAAAAATCAAAGTGGGTGTGAATATATGCAGTTTTCACAAGCTCCAATATATACCATCTCTTTTTTCATTCTCTACTTAGAGATGTAAACAGCCAGGTTCCTCTGCCCATGGGATTTTCCAGGCAAGAATACTGGAGTGGGTTGCCATTTCCTTCTCCAGGGGATCTTCCCCACCCAGGGATAGAACCTGTGTCCCCCGCATTGAAAACAGATTGAACCAGCAGGGAAGCCCACTTAGAGATGTCAGTTATGTAGCCTGAGGTAAATTCACCATTAAAAAAAATTCAAAGCAACATAGAATTTGAAGTGATGCTCTCCTTTACCCTGGAGAAAACATGTGCATATTTTCAGGAGTGTTAAGAAGAAATAACAGACACCAAATGGTGACATTTGCCCCCATGGCAGCAAACCAGTACTTAACTTCAGGTTCAACCCCTCCCAGAAATGTGACCTTTAAAATATCCAATCTGAACTTTTCTAACCAACTCCAGTAAAGAGCCCCCCTGGCAGTGCAGAAGACATAAAGAGACAGGTTTGATCCCTGAGTCGGGAAGATCTCTTGGAGAAGGAAATAGCAATCCACTCCAGCATGTTTACCTGGAGCATTCAATGGACAGAGGAGCCTGGCGGGCTACAGTCCACAGGGTCACAAGGACTTAGCCATGCTAAGTCATGTCCAGCTGTTTGTGAGCATGCCAAGCATCCCTGTCCTTCGCTATCTTCCAGAGTTTGCTCACACGCATGCTCATTGACTCGGTGATGCCATCCACACACTGACTTAGTTCTATACGGTGCAGTGATAAATTGGGAGCTTGGGATTGACATTCACACACTGTGCTGTGCTGGGCTTAGTTTCTCAGTTGTGTCCAACTATTTATGATCCCACGTACTGTAGCCAGCCAGGCTCCTTCTATCCATGGGTATTTTCCAGGCAAGAATACTGGAGCAGGTGGCCTTGCCCTCCTCCAGGGGATCCTCCCAATCCAGGGTTCAAACCCAGGTCTACCCACATTGCAAGCAGATTCTCTACTGTCTGAGCCACCACATTACCATGGTACAGGGAACAAAGACCTAATATTATAGCACAGGGAACTATACTCAGTATTCTGTAATAATCTACATGGGAAAATAATCTGAAAAAGAATGAACATATGTATATGTATAACTGAATCACTATGCAGTGCATCTTCCAGATGGGTTTCCCAGGTGATGTTAGTGGTAAAGAACCCACCTGCCAGTACAGGAGATGTAAGAGACGTGTGTTCATTCCCTGTGTCGGGAAGATCCCCTGGAGAAGGAAAGGCAACCCCCTACAATGCAAGGAAATGTGAGTATTCTTGCCTGGAAAACCCCATGAACAGAGGAACCTGGTGGGCTACAGACCACGGGTTTGCAGAATTAGACACAACTGAAGTGACTTAGCATACACATTATAATAATCTATATGGAAAAAGAAGCTGACAAAGAAGGAACATATGTATCTGTATAACTGAATCATTCTGCTATACATCTGAAACTACCACCACACTGTAAATCAACTATGCTCCAATAAAACTAAAAAGAAAAGAAAAGCCACAGCATTTTCATCCTCAGGAAAAATTCCATCTTTTAATTTTCAATCACTCTCCTCTCTCCTTCTCACTGCAAATCTCTGCTATCTTCTACTTTCTCTTCTCCTCTCCAACATTTCTTCACCAATTATCAGCGCTTCTTCTCCCACTGGCTCCTGTCTCATATGCTATAAACAGGCTCAATCTTCCCTAGGCTTAGAAAATTCTCCCTTGACCTTACTATTCCATTGACTCTTTCCATTCTCATCTTCTCAACCAGACTTTTCTTCAACAAGTTTAGCACAATGTCTCTGCTTTTGTTTACTCCTTAATCTACTACAGCCTGATGTCTGTAGTACATACATGTTGGCAGAGTCTCCAACATCCGCTGGATCATCGAAAAAGCAAGAGAGTTCCAGAAAAACATCTGCTTTGACTTTACTGATTATGCCAAACCCTTTGACTGTGTGGATCACAACAAACTGTGGAAAAGAATTGGAATACCATACTTCCTGGTCTGCCTCCTGAGAAATCTGTCAAGAAGACAGATGCAGGTCAAGAAGCAATAGTTAGAAGTGGACATGGAACAACAGACTGGTTCAAAATTGGAAAAGGAATATGTAAAGGCTGTATATTGTCACCCTGCTTATTTTACTTATATGTAGAGTACATTATATGAAATGCCAGGCTAGATGAAACACAAGCTGGAATCAAGATTGCTGGAAGAAATATCAATAATCTCAGACATGCAGATGACACCACCTTTATGGCAAAAAGTGAAGAACAAAAGAACCTCTTGATGAACATGAAAGAGGAGTGAAAAAGCTGGCTTAAAACTCAACACTCAAAAAACTAAGATCATGGCATCTGGTCCCATCACTTCATGGCAAATAGATGGGGAAACAATGGAAACAATGAGTGACTTTATTTTCTTGCAAAATCACTGCTGATGGTGACTGCAGCCATGAAATTAAAAGATGCTTGCTCCCTGGAAGAAAATCTATGACCAGCTTATATAGTATATTAAAAGGCAGAGACATTTTGCAAACAACGATCAGCCTAGTCAAAGCTATGGTTTTTCCAGTAGTCATGTACGGATGTGAGAGTTGGACTATGAAGAAAGCTGAGTGCCAAAGAATTGATGCTTTTGAACTGTGGTGCTAGAGAAGACTCTTGAGAGTCCTCTGAACTGCAAGGAAACCAAGCCAGTCCATCCTAAGGGAAATGAGTCCTGAATGTTCACTAGAAGGACTGATGCTGCAGCTGAAGCTCTCATACTTTGGCCACCTGATGGGAAGTACTGACTCACTGGGAAAGACCCTGATTCTGGGAAAGATTGAAGGCAGGAGGAGAAGGGGACAACAGAGGATGAGATGGTTGGATGGCATCATCAACTCAATGGACATGAGTTTGTGCAAGCTCCAGGAACTGGTAATAAACAGGGAAGCCTGGTGTGCTGCAATCCATGGAGTTGCAAAGAGTTGGACACAACTGAGCAACTGAACTGAAATATTTATAGGCACATAAAATATTTAATAACATGCTTACAAGATAGGAAAGCCCCAACAAAGTGTGGTCATTATTCAGAGAATTTTCAACTCTGCTCTAGGTTATTTCCCAAATATGACTCCATCACACAACTCTTTGATGAATGTTATCTTAAATCTATGACTATGCACTGAATCTGTATAACCAATGAAAACATTCAAGATATATTCAAAATTAAACTTCATATACTTTCTTACTTGCTTACCTCCACTATCTCCTTCAACCCCCAAAAATGGTCTGTTGCTCTTCCTTACATATTCCCAATTTTCCCTGAAGGCAACTTGTCTCTCAGATCTAAAACATGTCATTTAAATTCCTTTCTTTTGGATCTTACTCACTGCACATTGACCTCACTATTCCCACACCCAACCTCTCTCCACAGGTGGTAGAGTCTACCCACTCAGCAGCCAGAACCCACTCTCCTCTAACTGACCCTGTTGATTTCAGATTCCTGTCATCTCATTTCTGAACTGCAGCAACATCCTTATGGTAACCGCTTAGTCATCACCTCATTAGTCCATCTGAAAATCACCTATCTTTTAAATTCCAAATAGTTAGTTCTCTATCCTATAGAGTCTAATTTCCATCATCCCAGAAAAATTAACTGTTACGATCTAATCATGTTAGGGTCAAGCAACACGAAAGGGTAAGATTTGAATATGGGTTCATCTTCTTTCTAACTATATGATGTATAGGAAGACACTTAGCTTCTCTTTGCCTCATTTTCCCCACCTGTAAAGTGGGTGAAGCAATTATGTGGCCTTGCTGTTATGAACAACCTGAAAAATGGTAAATGCTCACTAAGCTTTAGTTATATGTACATGTGCAGAATTATATAGGTCTTATTAGGCAGTAATTTATCATTTTTGTTGTACTAGGCTGTCTTGTCTTCACTGCTGGATTATAAGATCTTTTAGGAAAGATTTTACACTGTGATAAATCTCTGTATCTCTAAAACTTAAGGCTGTGCCTGACATTTACTAGCTCTTCAATAAATATTTGTTGAACAAATGTATAAAACAATTAATATTTGCTGTTGTTATAAAGATATTAGTGAATGGGAAATAATAAGAATTCAGCAGCTCCGTCACAACCGAGAATCCTTTATTAAAAATCTTTGGCTAATCTCCAGTTGCAAGAAGAACACATTTGTAAGTCAATATTCTTTATTCTTGGATGCCGCAAAGTATCTTTCTGAAGGTCAGGCAGTGGGAATCAAAACAACAGGCTTTGTTTCAGCTGAGTTTTGCTTTGGTTAAAATGATCACCACTCAGTGTGGTACTACTAATTATCTTAGGGTATTCAAAACTCTAATTAATGATTTTATGCATTTGAATAATATCTTATAACAGCTAATTATTTACACCTAGTAAGTACACTGAAGCAAAAACAAAAATTTCAAATCCATAAAGGAAAATCAGTAAAAAGGTGAATATACATCACTGTGAGGTTCAGTCTCATGAATTAGAGTTGTCTAGGAGAAGACTCTTGAGCTTGGACTGCAAGGAGATCCAACCAGTCCATTCTGAAGGAGACCAGTCCTGGGTGTTTTTTCGAAGGAATGATGCTGGAGCTGAAACTCCAGTACTTTGGCCACCTCATGCGAAGGGTTGACTGATTGGAAAAGACTGATCCTGGGAGGGATTGAGGGCAGGAAGAGAAGGGGATGACAAAGGATGAGATGGCTGGATGGCATCACTGATTCAATGGATGTGAGTTTGAGTGAACTCCGGGAGTTGGTGATGGATAAGGAGACCTGGTGTGCTGCGGTCCATGGGGTCATAAAGAGTCAAACACGACTGAGCGACTGAACTGAACTGAAATGATGGGGCTCAATACATGCTCCTTTTTGCATTGGCTACTGTATCTCAGTAAAAAAGAAAGACCCTGCAAAGTTCTGTATGGTTCCTATTATCCTTTCCCAAGACCACTTCCCTTGAAGGTCGTATCTCAGGTGTTTGGGTAGTTAGTGATCTCTGCCTTGTGCTAAGTGCTTAGTCGCTCTGCCCTGTCTAACTTTTCGACCTCATGGACTGTAGCCTGCCAGGCTCCTCCTGTCCCTGGAATTCTCCAGGCAACAATACTGGAGTGGGTTGCCGTGCTCTTCTCCAGGATCCTCCCTGGTTGGATCTTCCCAACCCAGGGATCGAATCCAGGTCTCCCGTGTTACAGGTGGATTCTTTACTGTCTGAGCCACCAGGGAAGCCCAGTCTCTACCTTGAGATCATCCCTGATGCCAGGCAGAAGTTTAATAATAGGCTGTGGGTAAGTATCTTCAATTTTACTTGGTTAACATTTAAGTTTTTTATATCCTTAGATAGAAGATAGATAGATAGATGCATCCATACGTCTGTGCTAAGTCACTTCAGTTGTGTCTCACTCTTTGCAACTCCATGGACTGTAGCCCTCCAGTGTCCATGTGGTTCTCCAGGCAAGAATACTGGAGTGGATTACCACGGCTTCCTCCAGGGGATCTTCCTGACCCAGGGATTGAACCCAGGTCTCTTACCTCTCCTGCATTGACAAGAGAGTTCTTTACTGCCCCAGACAGGCAGGA
This sequence comes from Oreotragus oreotragus, assembly GCA_006410675.1. Classification (NCBI taxonomy): domain Eukaryota; kingdom Metazoa; phylum Chordata; class Mammalia; order Artiodactyla; family Bovidae; genus Oreotragus; species Oreotragus oreotragus. The sequence continues at coordinate 149,935 of SJYX01018315.1, read as the reverse complement.
ATAGTGATATAAATATATGCACTAATATACCACAAAAATTCACTTTAATATAGTATCCTTAAATATGATACTTACTCTTAATGCCTTTTCTGGGGGGGGAAAGACCTCTTTTTTCTTTTCTTAATACACATGTTTATAACGCTGCATATATCTGAGAAAATAGTTACTGAATTTTGAAACCTACAAGGCTACCTAAAAATTTCAAGTTTCAAAAGACACCAAGTAAGAAAGCCTGGATCTTGAGGGGGCCAGATGTAGGTCCAGGTGTTGGTGCATCACTTGCCTTAGTGAACTCAGCCAGTCTTTTCTGTCTGTCAGGACCTCAGTGTTCTCATCCATAAAGTGAGTAGAGTCCTCTGACCACCCTGCCTCCACCTCCAATTCATCCTCTGTACCGACAGTCTGCTCCCCCCACTGATAGCACTAATATCTATAATTTTCTCAACTTGTGATTACTTATCAAGCTGATGAATACTCTCAGAGCTGAACTCAGCATCCTCGTGCAGCACACACCCAGATCTAATAGCTAAATTCAAAGATTCTTCATGATTTTGAAAAAAAGTCCTTGATGTGATGTAATGAGGCCTGGGCTTGAAATTCCTCTTCTCTGCATATAAATTTTGTGGCTGTGGGAAAAGAACTGAATTAATATTTTAAATATAATTCCTCATCTGTGGAAATTATATGCAACATCTACCTACCTTCCTTTATGGAATTGATATGGGTCTTAGAAAAGATAGCTCCACCAGAGCACCTAGCACACATAAAATTCACTAACTGCACTTGAATTTGAAAGTTTCAATTTATCTTTAGGAAAATTCATCTTTAGCAAAATTCAGCTTGTTTTGTTCCTCAAGGTCAATGTGGAAAAAAAAAACGGTTACTGCTTTTGTAAGAAAAACTGCAGAAATTATCAGTAATGACAATTATATAAAATATTTAAAATATTTATAGAATTACCTGATGTTAGAGTAATTAATCAGTTAATATGACTCTAGGTGAAGGGAGGATAAAATTTTTGCCAAAGATTAAAAGGATACCTAAGAGAAAAATAATGAATGTTAAAAGAAGACTGAAATAGTAAAAATGTTAATTCTGGCTATTAATGTGGCCCAGAGTAACCACAATCTAAGAATTCAAAAAAACTGCAACCCAGCAATAATAACTGCTGATAACAATACTGACAAATGCAGTAACAGAAGTCAATATGCATTTATGACTTCTTATGTCAGAACTATGTTTCTGTGTATTAAATCTCATCAAATTTTCTCTACAGCGCTCTAAAGTTAGGTTCTGCTAATACTCACATCTTATAGATGAGGAAACTGAGGCTTAGAGAAGTTGAGTAAGTTATCCAAATTCAACTTTGGAGATTCCAAAGTCGTCACTAAGAAAACAATACTTGAAGACCGGATGATTGAAGACAACACTTCTGGCTTCCAGGCTACAGCTGCATCCTTCTTATTTTGCCTGACAGCCTGAGAAGCCATTTACTGCAACGACTCAGTTGCTGAATATTCAGCATTACATGCGTTAGTAGTTCAGCCATGTCTCTGTCTTTGGGACCTCATGGACTGCAGCCTGTCAGACTCCTCTGCCCAAGGAATTCTCCAGGAAAGAATATTGGAGTGGGTTGCCATTTCCTTCTCCACGGAATCTTCCTGACCCAGGGATCGAACCCAGACCTCGTGCACTGCTGGCAGATTCTTTACTGTCTGAGCCACCAACAACTGCCCAAACACATAAAACTGCTGTTAGTCTATTCCTCCTGCTGAGACACATGGACAAAGAGTGTATATCAGGGGACTTTTACTCAGGTGAACAAGAAACCAGGTATCAAACTAGCAGGAAGACAAAAAAGCAAGGCCTGTGTGGGTCCACACCATCTCCAAACCCCCTCCCATGACAACATAGGCATCAAATAAGATCTCAATATACCCACTGGGATATTAACTTATTATCATAATTACATAATTAAATGACTAACATTCTTTCTCATTTCTTCTTTGGGTACCATTTAAAATCAAAATTATGTAATTAAGTATTTACAAGTATTGTTTCTTCATTCTTTTTTTTTTAAGTAAAGTATTTCATTCAGTTTTTAGTTTTGTTGTCAACGCTTTCATTTTAGATATTTTCCATTGAATTCATTCTATATTTTAATAATCTCTTTGAATTAATACTCAGTCCAGAGAAAAAAATCTGAATTAAATATACTTTACACATTTAGCCAGTAATTTAATTTTCATGTGTCAAGCATTGTTTAAAATTTCCAAATTGGTATATTCAACTTTCTGATGGAATAAATATAAAAATAATTAAATATTTTCTTTAATAGATGGTTCAGGATTTTACAAGATTCTGAGATACTTGCTATAAACAAAGAAGAGATATTACTTTATTTTTCTGTTTATTTTATCATTAGAGAATCAAAATAATGAAATGACCTCACCAAGATCACATATCTAGTTAAAGATTACCAGGGCTAGACAAAGGTCCCATGTGGATTCCTCATTAGCCTTGCTATTCAATGTGTAATGTGAGAACCCACAGCATCAGAAGGACCAGGGAGCATGCTCAAAATATAGAACCTCAGGCCCCACCAGATATACTGAGTCAAGATCCACATTCTACAAAATCCTTAAGTGACGTGTGTTACATGAAAGTTTGAGGAGCTACGCCCTCTAGCACACTGCCAATTTTCCTAATTTTCTACCTATAAAATACTGTGGCCCTAGAAAGATGAATTAGCCTAGAACTTAAAAATAAATTTAGAAAAACTAAGGCCTGGAAATTTTTTAAAACTTATATTGAATAATTTCAAATGAACGTGTGTTACATGAAAGTTTGAGGAGCCACGCTCTCTAGCTAGCACACTGCCAATTTTCCTAATTTTCTACCTATAAAATACTGTGGCCCTAGAAAGATGAATTAGCCTAGAACTTAAAAATAAATTTAGAAAAACTAAGGCCTGGAAATTTTTAAAAACTTATATTGAATAATTTCAAATGAATACTTTTGTTTTTAAGCAGCTTTTCAAAGAAAAAACTCATGATTATATTTGTAGTTACAAATATAAACTGTTATATGTGTATATGTTTAATATAATATGTATGTATATATACTTATGTACATACTGAAAGAGTTGTGTATCTCAGATTTTTATAGGCTTCACATTTCTTCATCCCTAGACATCTACACAGGAGAGCATCTGCAGAGCCCATCAACCCATCTTTGACAGATCAGGCCATCACCTATTAGAAGCACACTATTGCCACCTGCTGACTCTGCTATAGAAAAGCTAGTGAATTGTCCTCTGCATAGACATGATTACCAGGAAAAGTATCCCAATTTATGATTCAAAAAGTAAAATCAATATACCATATGCAGTCTACTGACCAATGCAGAAAGCCTCATACCTGTGTTAAATGAGTATTGAAGAACCATTAGTTATGAGAAATTCTTCTCTTCATCCCACCTTATTCCTTGTCTGTATATGCTTCTGTAAAAGGGCTGCTTTCTTTCCCCTATATTTAGTTTAAAATGTATTAATATCATCATACTTTAATATCTTTCTATCATGTAAAGACAAATTTTTAACCTCTATTTTATTTTTCTCTTCAACTTTGATTAATTTACACCCAGAACAATCTCCATTCTCTTCCCCACATCATAAAATACCTGATCTTAAGAAAGGCAACTATTTAGACAGTTCTAAAAGTGTTTAAAAACCAGCTTCAAATGATTACTCAGAGTTGATATAATCAGTGGAAAGAACCTTGAGAATCTCAAAATTTTCTCCAAGAAGCCCCAGAAATTCCACTGGTTAGCGAAGATAATTTTTATCAAAGCTGTTTTCTTTTTGATGATAATTAATTATGGCATCTTTTAAAGAGATCCATTAAGGGAGAACAATTGCCTACCCCAAATATTTACCATGGGATAGTGTGATATCCTGTTGAAAAAGGATGCAAAATATCCTTCATATCAGAGTTACAATGAAGAAAATTTCTGCATTTGGCTTTTAAACATCTTAAGCATCTATGAAGAGAAAATGTTACTTCAATACTAGCAAAATTTAAAGAGATGAATTCAAAAGAGAAGAAAGTTAATTCCTGAAGATGTATGTACTTTCAAATCGTAAAGTGTCAATTTAGTGTGTTAAGAAATGACTAAACATATAATTCTCAAAAGGAATGAGAACGAAAGGAAATTGACTTTTAATGGTTTCTCAGATTAGAATTGATAAGATCACGTCCATTTGCATTGGGCAGTTAAACAAGCAAGGGAAATTTTACCCAAGACTTTCACAATAGGGAAGAGAGATTGAAATCTACTGCAGCACAGACATCCCCTCTGGCGCTAGCAGTAAAGAATCCACATGCCAATGCAGAAGATGCAGGAGACATGGGTTCAGTCCCTGGATCAGGAAGTTCCCCTGGAGGAGGAAATGGCAACCCATTCAAGTATTCCTACTGGGCAAATCTTACGGACAGAGGAGCCTGGCAGCCTACCGTCCATAAGGTCACAAAGAGTCAAATATGACTGAGCACATGCATGCCCTGCTACTGGAGCGCACGATGGCAGGCTTCTAAGTGGGGCATGAGCTAGTGGAAAAGCAATGGAGGACTTCAGAGCAGAGGCTGGTCCGTAGGATCAGGCTATTTATATTTGCTAACTGGTGCTTATTTGTCAGGTTCCTACCTTCCCACAGAGATTGAAAGACAGAGGTGCTATGTTTCTTGATAATTACTTTCAAAAAGGTGTCTCTCAGGTCTCTGAGAAAGACGTTCCTGTGTTATGAAGCTGGCAAAAGGCTAAAAAATGTATATGCTAAGTGGTAAAGGAAGAATCTATAGTTGCAAGTTGCCTAAAGTAAAGGTTCAAAAAAGGAGGGATGGAGTCAGGGGCTTATATCAAGGAAGAAATCTACCTAAAGTTTAATCAAGCTGAGGGAGTTAAAGCCTTCTAAGTCAACATCCAGTTGAGTTTAGAAGTATGTTAATAAGCTTTAAAAAATATTTGTTTTCTGCATTCATAAAGTATGAGTAGGAAATAAATAACCTGGACTTTCTTTACTGATTCATAAACTGGCTCTGAAAGTAATTTGAAAAGAGAATTCTTAACTTATAGCAAAAGTATTAAAATAATTGAATGATCTAGCAATAAGAAGGCTCTGAGGGCCATACTCATTCAAACATGTTAGTTCTTGCAAGCTTGTTTTAAAAGTCTATTCGTCTAGTGCTGTAGGTGACTCTTTATTTTCATTGGGTAATTCTCATTTTTTTTCTTAAATTGAAGAGAATTTATTTCCACTTTTAAACTGTGTTAATTAGCTATTCCCCTAAAATCATTACCGTGGAATCATTGCAAACAATGACATTTCAATGACATACAACAATGAATGTTTATTTCTCATGCTTTTGCATGTTCGGTTGTTTTAGTAGGGCTTGATGAAGTGATTTAATATTTGTCCACCTCCTTTCCCCACAATTAGCATGCAAACGCAAACATTTCCTTCTCAGAAGAATGGTAGAAGCACCATAGCAAGCAAAAACCGCGAGGTCTCTTAAAGAATAGGCATTCCATTACTTCTGCCTAACACTGGCCAAAAAAAGTCACACAGTTGAGACCAGCATCAGAGTGGAGAAGCACTGCCAAGTGACAAGGCAAAGGGCACAGACACAGGGACCAGTGAGAAATTAGGGATGCTAATGCAGTCTGCATCTTGATGATAGATGTCATTATTAAATAGTCATTGAAAGCTTGCTATATTCACAGAATAATGTTGAAGACTTCTTTTTTTCTCTCATAAAAATATGATAAGGTCAAAGGCTAAAGGAAACAGACTAGCATTAAAGAACAAACACCATTTAATTGAGTGGAAATGGAGAAAAGGCATTTGTGGAAGAGCAAACACTATAAACAGTACATCAGTTGAGAAACACAGCACATTCAGAAAGATTTCATTTGAAAGGGGTAATGAGCACATGAAAAGTAATCATTGGAAATCTTGTTGAGAGAAAATATCGATATCCTTCACTAGACCCCCAGCTCTGTCCCATTGCTCAAACATAAATTGCCCTTGGAGTAAGTTTTCTTTCTGTCTTTACCCTCCTTGGTTGACACGATTCGAGCACTCAGATTTTAGCAAGTGTCTCACAAAGCTGAATTTCCGGTCATCACCACGCTCCTCATACTCGGTATCTATTTCCAACCGTTTTCTAAATGTCTGTAACAGCATATCCTACAAAAGAAAGATGCTCTTTACAACTGAGGTTCCCTCACTCCAGCACATTTTGTCTCCTGTATTCCTCATCTCAGGCTTCCCCGGTAGCTCAGCAATAAAGAATTGGACTGCAATGCAGGAGACTGCCTGCAGTGCAGGAGATGCGAGTTTAATCCCTGGGTCAGAAAGATCCCCTGGAGAGAGAAATGGCAGCTCACTCTAATATTCTTGCCTGGGAAATCACATGGACAAAGGAACCTGGCAGGCTACAGTCCCTGAGCTTGCAACAGAGTTGGAACATGACTTAGCAACCAAACTACCATACCACTTCCCATCTCAGTCATCAGACCAGCAGGTCCCCGTAGCTAAAAACCTACGTGACTTCCTAACTTCACCCCTCTACCTAATTTGGCCATGTTTGACCATTCAAGTCATATGGATTCTTCCCTTTAAACACATCATAAGTCCCTCTTTCCATTTCCACATTAAGGAGTCTTACTTGCAATATTATGATACTCTGAAAACTTACCTCATGTCTCCAATACTTTCAAAGCCAGAAAGACCTATCAAAACTGAATTATTTCGTCACTATGATCCCCTTGTTATAAAAATTGCAAGGGCACAGCCCCATAGTTAGAGAATTCTCTTATACGATCATTCATTTGCATAAGGTCCCATTCATTCAGGCAGTGGAGATACATAAGTGAAGAACACAGGCAAGACATCTGCTCTCACAGAAATGACATTCTGGTGGAGCAAAAATAATCAAACAAGCAGAGAACAACTACATAGCATGATATATTTTAAGAGAATAACAAGCACTGTGAAGAATGTAATGAAGCATAGTGGGTAATGGACAAAGAGCAATCAGGTGTGAAGTGTCTATTTTGGAGTCTAGTTAGGAAAATCATGCTGCTAAGAGTTGATGATGATTTAGACTCAGGCTGGGAGCAGTGAAGAGGTGATGAAAGATATATGGAGACCCAAGGTACATTTTGAAATTTTGAGATAGAACTGACAAGTCTGAATTTTAGGTTAGGTATGAGAGATGAAGGAAAGAAGAGTCAAGGACAGTTTCTGTGTGTTTGGACAGGACAATTGGGTAAACGGCTTTGCCACTGGCTAAGATGGGGAATCCCAGGGAAAGAGTAGTTGACAATGGTGGAGTCATGAGGTTTGATTTTACAACGTTTCATTCGAGGTGCTGATAGTAAACATGAAATAATTGCTTCATGGGACTTCCCAGGTAGCTCAACTGGTAAAGAATCCACCTGCAATGCAGGAGACCCTAGTTCGATTCCTGGGTCAGGAAGATAGCCTGGAGAAGGAATAGGCTAACCACTCCAGTAATCTTGGGCTTCCCTGGTGGGTCAGATGGTAAAGAACCTGTCTGCAATGTGAGAGACCTGGGTTCAGTCCCTAGGTTAGATGGGCATGCAAATTCTTGCCTGGAAAATCCCCATGGACAGGAGAGACTGGTTGGCTACAGTCCACTGGATCCTAAAGAGCTGGACAGGACTGAGAGATGAAGTATAGCACAGTTGCTTCATGATGCAGAAATTAAAGGAATTAATTGATCAATGAACTGTGAAAATGCAATATGCTTTAAGTTAAGTACATAAATTATAGTGGAAACTTTAGAAAGTATATATTAATGCACTTGCCTGTTTTGCAGTATGATCTTGCTAATCACTAAAACTCTCTTTCTTAATGATGAGGTAAGATGGTGACATGGATCATGATTAAGTTAGAGGTCACTGCTGTTTGCACGTGGGCTCAGCCAGGCAGTTGTGTCCCACTCTTTGAGGCCCCAGGGCCTGTAGCCTGCCAGGCTCCTCTGTCCATGGAATTTTCCAGGCAAGAAGACTGGAGTGGGTGGCCATTTCCTCCTCCAGGGGATCTTTCCAACCCAGGGATTAAACCTGTGTCTCTTACATCTTCTGCATTGGCAGGCATATTCTTTACCACGGGTGCCACCTGGGAAGCCCAGAAGTCACTGTTAGCCACCATTATTATTGAAACGTCCTTTCATTTTGACTAAAAATGTAAGATTTTTAATTGAAGCACTAGTCTTGAGAGCTATTATACTAGCATATCTATAATTAAGTCTAAAACATAAGTTTCTGCCCATCATTTCAGCATATAAGTGAGGTCATCTTTTCACTGATTCAAACAATCATTTAACAAATATGTATTAAGTATTAATACTTCTTATGGACTGTACTCTACTTAGTTTCAGAGAAGGCAATGGCACCCCACTCCAGTACTCTTGCCTGGAAACTCCCATGGACGGAGGAGCCTGGGAGGCTGCAGTCCATGGGGTCGCTGAGTCAGACACGACTGAGCAACTTCACTTTCACTTTTCACTTTCATGCCTTGGAGAAGGAAATGGCAACCCACTCCAATGTTCTTGCCTGGAAAATCCCAGGGATGGCGGAGCCCAATGGGCTGCCATCTGTGGGGTCGCACAGAGTCGAACACGACTGAAGCGACTTAGCAGCAGCAGCAGCTACTTAGTTTGGTGAAAGTTAGCCTATGAGTCTTGCTACTCAAAGCTCAAAGAAGAGAGGAGGTCATGCAGTGGAAGGAAAAACACTAAGTCCACTTCCTCTAAACTCAGAAATCGTGGGAAAGGGGAGAGAGAAATGCTCAGGCCCTCAGTGCCTGTCTCTTCTCACCTCTTCACTCCACGCTTCAAGCTGTCCCTTGAGGACCTCATTTTAACATCCACATGTGTATGAAGCTCTGAAGAAGATAAACAGAGCTCTGTATTAAGGGGCACAGTGAACAGAGAAATGTACATTCAGTGAAAACGACACCAACCTGGGCTCAGCACCACACCCCTTAACGCAGGAGAGTAAATTGGGGGAAGTGGCAACAGGAGGCAAAGAGAGAAGTGAGTTTGTGCTGGGGGGCCAGGTTCTTTACAACCTGTGCTTGGAGTGCCTGGTGAGAGAACACCTGGACCAGGAGAGTCCCAGGTGAGAGCAGGGACTGCTTTAAATAGGGCTCCAAGCTTGAGCTCCAATGCCAGAACCACAAAATCCAAGTGGTGGGTCCACCACATGGATGGTTTTCAAACTAAGGCTTGTGTAACTGTCCAAGTATTATGTAGGCACAGACAGTTTTAAATAAA
>SJYX01018315.1:120181-135166 GCA_006410675.1 Oreotragus oreotragus | reverse complement strand
GAGGAGAAGGGGATGACAGAGGATGAGATGGTTGGATGGCATCACCAACTCAATGGACCTGGGTTTGGGTGGACTCTGGGAATTGGTGACGGTCAGGGAGGCCTGGCGTGCTGTGGTTCATGGAGTTGCAAAGAGTTGGATACAACTGAGCAACTGAACTGAACTGAATGTTGTAGTTCCAAGAGTTTGGTGACACACATTATAAGATAAAAGTGTTTTACCAAAAAGTTGCACTGGAAGATGTGTAATACAATTAACTAAGTCCTCAGCCCTCTCCAACTATATTTGGCAGAGCTGCCTCTAAGTAAAAGATATATTTGTCATGTTGTAATTTGGTAACCTCTTTTTAATATATTAATCAGAAATTGACAATGGGAAAAACTAATGACCAAGTAACTAATAGTTTTGTAAGTTAGTAAGTTTCTAACTTTATACTCTGAACTCTTTTAAAAAACATCTAATTTAATCAATCATTTTTAAAAATTTAATGATAAATCTACAATGGTAAATCAATATTTGGCTTTTGCTTTACTACTACAAAAAAAGGGAACTCTCTTGATGGTTCAGCAGGTAAAGAATCCACCTGCAATGCAGGACACACAGGAGATGAGAGTTTGACCCCTGGGTTGGGAAGATGCCCTGGAGAAGGAAATAGCAACCCTTTCCAGCATTCTTGCCTGAAAAATCCCATAGACAGAGAAACTTGCACTACAATTCATGGAGTTGTAAAGTCCAAGACTTGCAAAGAGTCAGGCATAACTGAGCAACTAAGCACATATCAAAAAAGAAAACAATGTAATATGTAGCATTGTTATAACAAACTCTTTTCAATCCTGTCATACATTTTGAAATGGCAATAATTTCATCTCTCCTTTATGGTCATGCTCCAGCCCTGTAACTGAGACTCTTCCATTCTAACTGTGGGCTTGCCTGTGACTTTGTTTTGGACAAAGCAGTTAGCAAATGTAACTCCAGCAAATACTTTAAAATTGCGTGTTCATTGGAGTTTTCTTCCCTGCTGCTCTTATAACACCATTGTTAAGCGAGTAGTAGTCCAGGCTAGCCTCACGTCACGTCAGTCGTCAGTCGTGTCTGACTCTGTGCGACCCCATAGACAGCAGCCCACCAGGCTCTCCCATCCCTGGGATTCTCAAGAACACTGGAGTGGGTTGCCATTTCCTTCTCCAGTGCATGAAAGTGAAAAGTGAAAGTGAAGTCGCTCAGTCGTGTCCGACTCTTAGCGACCCCATGGACCTGCAGCCCACCAGGCTCCTCTGTCCATGGGATTTTCCAGGCAAGAGTACTGGAGTGGGGCACCATTGCCTTCTAGAGGATAAAAGACACAGGACTTCTGTCACTCCAGGTCATAGTCAGCCAACGGCTAGATGTGAAAGTGAAGTCATCTGAAATCAGGCAACAGCCAGCTAATCTTGGAGATTCATAAAAGAGTGCAGGCCAGTTGATATCAGATAAACCTGGTTCAGACCAGAAAAAGGGGTCAGGTGAGTCAAACCCAAATCACTGACCTGAAGAATCATGAGCCAAATAACCTTATTCTTCATTTTTACTTTCTTTTGGACTTGGTGAATGCATATCCTATTCTTAAAACCTGTGTATACTGTTCTCCATATGTGAAATCCTTTTAATGCTAGAATATAAGTTCTAAGTGGTCAGAAACACAATGAGATTGGTGTCTCACTCAGAGTTACATCTAGATCCTACCTCAGGTCTTGCGACATAAATGAGGCTCAGTAAATATATTTTGAATGAGTAAATCTTTTCCATCTATTTTCATCTATCTCTCCTCAAGTTCCAATGCATGCCACAGCTGTTCAGTCAAGACCAATGCTCCCTTTGCTTTTTTATAGCAATGATCAAACTTCTGGCTGGATGGTATAGTATGAGAATTAAGAGCACAGATTTTGTTGTCAGACCACCTAGGTTCAAGTCCTAGCTTTGCCACCTACCTGATACAGTAGGTAATTTATATTATATTTGACTATGTTTCTTCATATTTAAAAATATTTAATAATACCCCCTAACTCTAGACTTGTTTTGAAATTTAAATTTATGTGTAAGACATTAAAAATATCACCTGGTATATTTTAAACACCATGTATGCATCAACAATTATTGACCAGTTGTGCTATTAGCTGGGCTTCCCAGGTGGCACTAATGGTAAAGAATCCACCTGCCAGAGATGTGATCCCTGGGTCAGGAAGATCCCCTGGAGAAGGGAATGCCTACCCACTCCAGTATTCTTACCTGAAAAAGTCCATGGACAGAGGAGCCTTGTGGGCTACCATCCATGGGGTCGCAGAGAGTCAGACACAACTGAGCATACACACAGGGTGCAGGAGTGCTATTATCTTTAGACCAAATTTGCTGTTTATCAATAGATATCATTCATATGCTTTGGGCTTGTTTCTTTACTAACTTGTGAGCTCTGCTGCCTTTGTAAGAACATTTCCTCACTGTCTCTACAACCCTGAAAACCCATACTTCACACTTTCTAATCTAAAAGTTAATCAGTTTATTCAATAAGACATTTTTAGTATTACATAAAATACTATTATAAATCACTAAATGACTTTTAATGTATACAATTGATTTTTAACAAGTGGAGCAGTTTATTAAGTCTGAGCTTAAATTGAATAATCCTTTTTATAGCAAAATGCCAACAGAGTATTTTTTATATATAATTAATAATTCAACAATCTATGGCTGTACAACTACCATTAATTTTGTAATCCATCTCATTGCTGTGGTAATTCCCCACAAATCCTATTTAAAATAATTCACTACTAACCCTACTTCATAATAGTCACAGATTTCTGCTTGCATCCAACTTCCTTATGCATCCTGGCAAAACTAAAAACTTGCTAAAATATGCAATCAGTGAAACATAATTATTAATGTCTTTTGGCTTACGTCCTCACTTGAAAAAAGTTATGGAGACTTTCTTCCATGAGTCATGGTCTGATGATTTATGAATAAATCTGTTTACTTGCAATTGCATAATTTCCAGAATAAAATTGATGACACATCATTAAGAAATTCTAAGTCATTGACAACTGCTTCAAGAAGTACTAATTCTATGGTTGTCTGAAGTTTGGAGGAAAGAAAGGAAATGGACTTGTCATCATTGTTTTGGGGCCAAATGAAGTAAAAGAAGCAATTAGATCCATTCAGATGAGACCAGAATCAAGAGTAGACCATGGAGAAACAAGATTTGAAGGACTTAGCAAACAGTTGAAAGAAATATTACTCAGGAACACCAAGAATAAACTCTGCTGCTTTCTCTTCATGGAAAAGGAGTGGCCTTGTCAGTGCAACTTTGAAGCAAGAATCCAAAGCCGAAAATTGGTAAACATTTTATTTTTCTAAAACATATTATTAATGCTGCTGCTGCTGCTCCTGCAAAGTCACGTCAGTCATGTCCGACTCTGTGCAGCCCCATAGACGGCAGCCCACCAGGCTCCACTGTCCCTGGGATTCTCCAGGCAAGAACACTGGAATGGATTGCTATTTCCTTCTCCAATACATGAAAGTGAAAAGTGAAAGTGAAGTTGCTCAGTCGTGTCCGACTCTTAGCGGCCCCATGGACTGCAGCCCACCAGGATCCTCCGTCCATGGGGTTTTCCAGGCAAGAGTACTGGAGTGGGATGTCATTGCCTTCTCTGAACTATTAATGATTGTCTATTAATAGTGAATATAATAGCATTAATAATCATGTGAAGTCAAATGGTCCTTAGAAACATCACTGTAAACAAAGCTACTGGAGGTGATGAAATTCCAGCTGAGCTATTTCAAATCCTAAAAGATGATGCTGTTAAAATGCTGCATTCAATGTGCCAGCAGATTTCGAAAACTCAGCAGTGGCCACAGGACTAGAGAAGGTCGGTTTCCGTTCCAATTCCAAGAAAGGCAATGAGAAAGAATGTTCAAATTACCATACAACTGCACACATTTCACATGCTAGCAAGATTGTGCTCAAAATCCTTCAAGCTAGGCTTCAACAGTACTATAACCAAGAACTGCCAGATGTTCAAGCTGGATTTACAAAAAGCAAGAGGATCCTCTGGATCATAGAAACAGCAAGGGAATTCCAGAAAAACATCTACTTCTGCTTCATTGACTACACTAAAACCTTTGACTATGTGGATCACAANCAAGCTAGGCTTCAACAGTACTATAACCAAGAACTGCCAGATGTTCAAGCTGGATTTACAAAAAGCAAGAGGATCCTCTGGATCATAGAAACAGCAAGGGAATTCCAGAAAAACATCTACTTCTGCTTCATTGACTACACTAAAACCTTTGACTATGTGGATCACAACAAACTGTGGAAAATTCTTAGAGAGATGGTAATACCAAACCACCTTACCTGCCTCCTGAGAAATCTGTATGCAAGTCAAGAAGCAACAGTTAAAACCAGATATGCAACAACAAACTGGTTCAAAATTGGAAAAGGAGTATGTCAAGGCCAAATACCATCACCCTGTTTATTTAACTTCTATGCAGAGTACATCATGTGAAATTCTGGGCTGGATGAAGCACAAACTTGAATCAAGATTGCCAGGAGAAATATCAACAACCTCAGATATGCAGATGATACCACTTTAACAACAGAAAATGAAGAGGAACTAAAGAGCCTCTTGATGGAGGTGAAAGAGGAGAGTGAGAAAGATAGCTTAAAACTCAACATTCAAAAATAAGACCATGGCATCTGGTCCCATCGTTTCATGGCAAATAGATGGGGAAAAAGTAGAAAGTGACAGAGTTTATTTTCTTGGGCTCCAAAATCACTGTGGACAGTGAATGTAGCCATGAAATTAAAAGTCGCTTGCTCCTTGTAAGAAAAGCTATGACAAACCTAGACAGCATTTTAAAAAGCAGAGATGTCATTTTGCCAACAAAGGTCCATATAGTCAGAAGAGGGGGGCAACAGAGGATGAGATGGTTGGATGACATCATGCACACAACGGACATGAGATTGAGCAAACTCCAGGAGATAGTAAAGGACAGGGAAACCTGGTGTGCTGCAGTTCATGGGGTCACAAAGAGTCAGACACGACTGAGCACCTGAACAACCAAGCAAAACTTGGACAGTGTATCGAAAACAGAGACATTAAAGAAGGCTGAGTCCCAAAGAACTGATGCTTTTAAACTGTGGTGCTGGAGAAGACTCTTGAGAGTCCCTTAGACTGCAAGGAGATCAAACCAGTCAATCCTAAAGGAAATCAACCCTTAATATTCATTGGAAGGACTGATACTGAAGCTGAAGCTCCAATACTTTGACCACCTGATGCAGAGAATCGACTCATTGGAAAAGATCCTGATGCTGGGAACATAAAATAAAAATTAAGGGCAAGAGGAGAAGGGGGTGACAGAGGATGAGATGACTGGATGGCATCACTGACTCATGGACATGAGTTTCAGCAAACTCTAGGAGACAGGTAAAAACAGGAAAGCCTGGCATGCTGCATTTCTTAGGGTTGCAAAGAGTCAGAGATGACTGAGCGACTGAACAATAACATAGCATTTGTTAATAGTATATATAACTGATATATATACATCAGTTATCTGAATTGGTTAGGTATGCTTACTGATGGTGTGTGGGTAAATGTTTAACAGTCATCTTTCCAGCAAAGGAGATGTGTATGTATGCACATTTGTCTGTATATATATATTATATATATATACATGTATTTGTCTATATGTATATATATTTATAAATGTTGCTGATATAAAAGATGTGTAGCACACAATTTACAAATGATAGTAAAGTAAGCATTATTTTTTATTGTAAATTCTTTATAACCAAGGGACAGTCATAGATTTTTTAAAATTAATTTTTGTCAAACTCATATCTATAGCCAATTTTGGTTGTAACTGATGATCAGTGCAGTTTGACATAGATGTCAGTTATCTCTTGTTGTTTTTGTAGAAGTAAGATAAAAATAAACAATGAAGATGAATAATGGATTTTTACTCATCCATCAAAAATGTGAGTGACATCTTTCCTAAATCAGGCAATCATTTTGAATAATAGAAGGATGTTTTCTCAATTTTGTATGTGTATGCCATTCATAATTTAACAGGTAATAGAAATAACACAATTTTAAATTTAATTTACTTTATTAACAGTTTCTCCATCATGTCTGAAGACAAAACAATAAACGAAACAATAAAGCAAAGCCTGAACTGTAAAGTTTGCCAATTTCTGTGATATAAAATATCCCTGTATAGATGCTTTCGTATTATAGTCACAGCAGTACACTATTATATAAGATTTCCACTACACAGGTACAATAGATATAATCTTACTTAAAAGCATTCTCTATACAAATATGTGGCAATATAGTTAGGAAGTGATGAGATTTTCGTACAAGTTTTTCCTTTCATCTTTTTTAATACCTCATGTCCCTCCCTTCTGGCTTGCAAAATTTCTGCTGAAAAGTCAACTTACAACCCACTGCAAGTTTCCTTGTATATAACTAGCTCCTTTTGTCTGGCTGCTTTTAAGTATTTCTCTTAATCTTTAATTTTTGGTGTTTTAATTATGTGTCTGAATGTAGACCTCTTTGGTTTTATCTCATTTGGGACTCTCTATGCTTTCTGGACCTAATGTCTGTGTCCTTCCCCAAGTTAGGGAATGTTTTCAGTTATCGCTTCTCTTTTCTAAAGTTTTTATCTATTTACTTATAATTTTTGGCTGCACCAAGCTTTCTCTTGTTGCAGCGCGTGGACTTCTCAATGTGGTGTCTTCTCCTCTTGTGAAGTGTAGTCGCTGGGTGTGTAGAGTCAGTATTCAGCAACACACAGGATTAGTTGCTCCACAGCACGTGGGATACTGCCGGACCAGGAATCAAATTTGTGTCCTCTGCATGGGCAGGTCGATTCTTCACCACTGGACCATCAGAGACGCCCCTATTATTTCTTCAAACAAGTTCCCCACCCTTTTCTCTCTCTTCGTCTTCTGAGACCCCTGCAGTGTGAATGTTAGTATACTTGATGTTGTCCCAAGAAGTGTTTTAAACTATCTTCATTTTTAATTTTTTTTTTCTGTTCAGATTTTTACTACTCCATCTTCCAGATGGCTTGGTCTGTTCCTCTGTATCATCTAATCTGTTGATTCCTTCTAGTGTATTTTGGTTTCAGTTATTATATTATTAAGCTTTATTTAATGCTTCTTTATGTTTTATAACTCTTTCATAAACTGCTTACTGTTTTTATTCACTCTTCCTCTGAGTTCAGTAAACATCTTTGTGATCCTTACCTTGAACTCTTTATGGGGTAGATTGCCTGTTTCCATTTTGTTTAGTTCTTTGTTTAGTTTTTTCTGAAAGTGAAAGAACGTGAAAGTGAAGTCACTCAGTCATGTCCGAGACTTTTGCCACCCCATGGACTGTAGCCTACCAGGCTCCTCCATCTATGGGATTTTCCAGGCAAGAGTACTGAAGTGGGTTGCCATTTCCTTCTCCAGAGGATCTTCCCAACCCAGGGCTCAAGCTTGGATCTCCTGCATTATAGGCAGACGCTTTACCATCTGAGCCACCTATTCTTTCACTTTGAACATATTCCTCCATCTCCTCATTTTACCCAGTTCTCTCTATTTATATATATTAGGTAGGTCATATATGTTTCCTGATCTTGGAGAAGTGGCCTTATATAGGAGAGGTTCTAAGGGGTTCGGCAACACACTTCTCTCTGTTTGCAAGAGTTGTCTGCTCTAGAGGTGCCTCCTCTGCAGGCTGATTGCACACTTCTGTTGTAGTGAGGCTGACTGCTTTGGTTGCCCTGGTAAGCTAATCGGGCCTCCAGCCCAGTTACCTATG
Source organism: Oreotragus oreotragus (assembly GCA_006410675.1). NCBI lineage: Eukaryota > Metazoa > Chordata > Mammalia > Artiodactyla > Bovidae > Oreotragus > Oreotragus oreotragus. The sequence goes on along the minus strand of SJYX01018315.1, from coordinate 127,325 downwards.
AGACCCTGCCTTGTGCAGTGACTGCCGGCCTGCTAGATGGCAAGGCTGGTTTCATTCGTGGCTGTCTGAACAGCCCAGGGAGAATCAAGGCGGGTGCCAGTCTACTAGGGGACAGGACTGAGTCCCACATAGTAGTCCTGCATAGCAGCAGAGCCCTGAAAGGGCTCAGGACTGGTGCCAACCTGCTGGAGAGAAGGCAACACGTTTGTTTTAATATATTGAAATTATCATTTCTGAAAGTAAATATTGTATTTACTTTATTTTATTACTGTTGTATGCACGAGGAAGCATTGACTTTCAAAGTAGGTATAGTGTATTCATCTTCCAGGGCTACCATGACAAGATAACACAGACTGGGTGGCTTATGCAACAGAAATTCATTTTCTCAAAGTTCTGGAGTATAAAAGTCCATGATCAAATGTTGGCAAATTTGGTTTCTGTTGAAAGTTCTCTTCTTGGCTTGCAGACAGTCTCCTCACTGTGTGTCCTCCCATAGCTTTATCTCTGATCCTGCAAGGATTAAGAGAGAGAAAGAGAATTGACATCTTTTCCTCTTCTTATAAAGACACCAGCCCAGTTCGATTAGGACCCCGCTTTCATAATCTCATTGAACCTTAACTTTCCTAAAGACCTTATCTCCAAATACAGTCACAGTGGAAATTACTGTTTCAAATATGAATTTGGTGGTGACACAATGTAGTCCATATATAGTCCATAGCATATAACATTTTAAGAAAAAATAAAAACAACTGCAAACACTTAACACATTATATGCCAAATACTATTCCAAGAAGTTAATGTTTACCAATATACTTATTCCTCACACAACTCTTTTGGCTAGATACTTTTATTACCACTATTTTCACATAAGATAACTTAGGCACTGAAATGTTAACTTGTTCAAGTTTGGCCTGCTTCTAAGATAGAATTCGAGTAATAGAGCCATGGTTCAAACTTGAACTTTCTTCAGAGACCAGACTGAATCAATCTGCTAAAATCATCAGTCATGTTAAGAATGGGACACTAAATCCCCAGCTTGTTTCTCAGCTTTATGAAGAGAAGGACAGTCAGTATCAAGCAGTTCATACTGAGGCTCATTGGCTTTTATGAAAAGGCATTTTCATTCATCTGTTTGAATTGTAAGAAGAACATTAAGTCTTTCTGGAGAAAATTGTCAGTTACAAGTTGCTTTGCTCATGTACATGCAGTGCAGATATATTTGCCCATTTGAACAACTTACAGTTACTCTCACAAGAGAGGCTTTCATCAGCATTCCATGCGCAAGAAAAGTAAATGGAATAATTGAGAAACTGAGCTATGGAGTACACCTCTTTATTGAGCCAGCTTGGATCTTTGGTGTCTAAATGGCTTATTAATGAACTTATCTGAATAATTCACTAAATGTATTATGAACATTATGCAGAGGCATTTTAGAAATGTTATAAATGACCTGGTGGCTCAGACAGATTTCCAAACCAGATGACAGTAATTCGTGAATAAGGAAAAATTTGCCTTTACATTCTTTATATTTCAAAACTTGACCTATTCACAAAATAAACAGGGGAGAGCTACTTCAGATGACTTCATCAACAAAATTTGTTCTGTAAAGTCATTCATACCATTTTCTTTGGAAGAGCATTCCCAGCATTAGATTCTAGGAGTGAAGACAGTTAAATATTTCAATTCTTTCCAGTTATCTGTACCACTGGGTTGTGATTCCAGCAAAACTAACATGTCATTTTTTTGCTATAAAATCTTATCTTCATCTCAAACTAATCAACCTGAATATACCTTCATTATAACCCTATGCCTAACGTAAAGAACCCTTACTGAACAATTTTAAAGTGAAAAATATTGGTAAAATTTGTCAGATTCAGTATTACTTATATATCACAGTTATTTTTTAAAACTTGTTTTTCTTTTATATTTTAACAACTGTATTCTATCTTATTAACTATAGTTTTTCTTTTTAAACAAATATTTTTGAGTAAAAAATCAGTATCTAATAAATAATAATAGGAGTACATGCATACGACAAAAACAATAGCAGTGCTTTTCAGTGACTAAGAACTAGGAAAAAACACTTTACAATATACTTTAAAAATCTAATATTATTGTTACTCACCCAAATCAAAAAGTTATTTGCACTATTTGGAAAGTGAGGGCCACAAGCTGAAAACTGTATCAATAAGATTAAAAGTTAAGTGAGCATATGTATTTACAATTTATTGCTATTGACAGGAAAGGAGACCCAAATCCATTGTTATATTTTCTATATAACCTTATTAGAGATTTCACTTATGTACCCTTCTGCTGATCGCCTGTAAAATCTACAGTCTGTGCAGTAGTTTTTATATTGGTTTAATTATGTGGTTACTTAATCTGTTTCATATCTATTTCCCCCTATTAATTGTAAGATGTTGGAAACAAGAATTATCTATTGCAGGCATTTTTTACCTAGAGCTGTGCTATGCATATGGAGTGGTTAGAAAGATATTTACCAAATAAATTAGCATTACATGTTATGGAAAACAACACTGCAGAATATGGACTTCTTTCAGAGATCCTCAACTGAAGCCAAGGCCATAACCTTTAAATGTCAACTCCAGTTATAAACATTGTTGCTTTATCCAAGTGCAAGGGGATGATACTCATGTTGGGCAAGTTGGAGAGACTTTTGTACCAACTCCACAGACATATTTTCCAAGATTCCTGCAAGGGATATTCAGCATCAAGAGCAATCACATTCAGAAAAGCCCTAAATAATGGCATTGCCATCAGTTATTTTATTTATAATGTATTCAATCCCAAATGAAATTTACCAATAAAATGTTTATATTGGATTGGCCAGAAATAATAACTCCACTTTATAGAAAACACCAATCAAACATTTTGACCAACACAATACCATAAGCAATGCTGTCTAGTAACATAGCCGACTTTTCATCTTTATCATATTTTCAGAGAAAAAACTAAGAATTTAGCAGAAGGTCAAATTTTCATACAGAAAGAATAAACACTTTACACACAGCCTCTTTATGTCTAAAAGTTTTATGATCACACTGTCTGATCAAGAGCAAGCTTTTCAAAGATAGATGAGGCAGCTAGAACTGAGGACAGCTCCTCTGGAAATCCATCCCGTTTGGTTGCTGTTTAGTTGCTCAGTCATGTCAGATTCTTTGTGACCGCATGGACTCTAGCCCTCCAGTCTCCTCTGTCTGTGGGATTTCCCAGGCAAGAATACAGGAGTGGGTTGCCATTTCATTCTCCAGGGAATCTTCTCGACCCAGGGACTGAACCTGCTTCTCCTTCACTGGCAGGCAGGTTCTTTACTACTGACGCACCAGGGAAGCTCTCCCATTTGCTCGGGGAATGGAAACTTCTTCCCCTTCTCAGCTAGCCAATTCCACTAATTACATAACTTTTTCTCCAGTCCTAGTTGTTCTTTTGCCACCTTCCTCTTCCTACCCTCACCCTACTTTCCCCCTCAGACTCCATTTTATCTACTCCATGGAAATGGAACTTCTGACTCTGCAAGTCCATGGCCAAATATTTCTGCCTTACGCTCTAAGTCTTAGTTTCTGCTTCAGCAAAGGCTGGGAATGCATTTGTTAAGCCAACAAGATATCATTGGCTAATGCTTCTTCCATGCTAGGCACGCCTCTGAGAATGGAGGTGAAACAGTGAATGAGACTCATGAAGCCCACGCTCTGAGGGACTTACATTCTAGTTTTGTAGACAGATAATAAAAATACCAAATAAAGAAGCAAGAAAAAAATGTCAAATGTGATGATGATATGCAATGAATGAAGATTTGTTGAAATGATAGGGCATCTGTATAAACTAACTAATCCTTCCTTTGTGCATTTTATACCATGGTCCACCAAAAAGTGACAAAGTGCAGGGCCCTCAAATTTCTAAATATCTGTTAAGAATATGTTCAGGTGTATGTAATAAAAACATATAATAGATAACGAATGAGAACCTACTGGATAACACAGGGAACTCCACTCAGTGCTTTGTGGTGACCCAAATGGGAAGGAAATCCAAAAAAGAGAGCATATATGTATACGTGTGGCTGACTCACTTTGCTGTACAGTAGTAACTAACACGACATTGTAAAGCAACTATACGCCAATGAAAATCAATTTAAAAAACAACTTTCACACACAGTGGACTTAAACAATTGGGACTTTATGTTTTTTTCTCAAGTCACAAATGTGTTCGTGTTTATTTATTTAGCCAAGCTATACAGAACAGTGTCCCTGTGACTCAGTAGTCCTTTCCCCCAGGATCACAAGTGGCTTCTATATTTTCAGATACAGCACCTGTAACTCAGGAACAAAGAGGGAGGAGTCACAGCATATATTTTTTCAAAACTGCCCCTGCCTTTCCCCCAAGAGAATTACGCTTGGGGCTTAGTCTCATAAGGGAGCGATATAGTCACTGCCAGCTACAAAGGAAAATAAGAAAACTGGGGAAATATCTACCATTTTAGGCTTACACAAACTGAGACCTAGGACTAGGGCCTGCTAAATTGTTACCTCAAACAAAATCAGAGCACTTTTAGCAAAGAAGCAGTAGAAAGTAAACATTTGTTGGGCAAGTAACTGTGAGTTCCAGTCATTGATTTTTCATTAGCTTAGACTTACAGTCTATAAGAAGAAGAAATATACTGCTTGTGTGTCCATAAATTCTGAAGAAACTATGATCTTGAATTTCATTTCAGTCTTTATTCAGAGCCCTCTGCACCAAATGCTTGAATAATACTAGACCTCAAGCAGGATGATGTCAGATTTCCTTAATTCACCCACAGACAAATCAATAAGGATCCACATGCTTTATGTTTGTTTAGAAAATCTTCTGTTCTTCACTTTCTAAAACAAATGACACAGGACAGCACTAAAACTCAGTGATAATGAGAAAAAAAACAATTATTCTGATATAAGGCTAACGGGCCTCAGCATGAGAGGAACGTGGTGGAGAAAGTTTAAATGTCTCCTCTATGGCCTGAAGGGTATTTCATAACAGGGAAAAAAAATTGCGATAAAAAATGAAAATTGGGAGAAAAAACTCAAAAGGAGAAGCAGATATACTTCCGGCATTAAAGTAAGAATTACCATGGCCTTTTGGAAGTGTGAGATAAGATGGTTATACAATTTCCTGATCCACAGGACATCATTTCATTATTTTGTAGAAAGAATTAAAATGGAAAGAACTCACAATGACATTTCACTCCACCAGCAATATCAGAATGCACAAACAGAGAATTGCAGTATATGCTTTTAGAACCCTGCCCCAGTCTTTCATTGTATGTTGGCTGCTGCTGCTGCTAAGTCACTTCAGTCGTGTCTGACTCTGTGTGACCCCATAGACGGCAGCCCACCAGCCCACCAGGCTCCCCCATCCCTGGGATTCTCCAGGCAAGAACACTGGAGTAGGTTGCCATTTCCTTCTCCAATGCATGAAAGTGAAAAGTGAAAGTGAAGTCGCTCAGTCATGTCCGACTCTTTGCGACCCCATGCACTGCAGCCTACCAGGCTCCTCTGTCCATGGGATTTTCCAGGCAAGAGTACTGGAGTGGGGTGCCATTGCCTTCTCCATGTTGGCTGCTAAGAGTTCATAAATGCACCCTTCTCTAGAGAATTTTTCTTTGCAGGTGGAAGCAACCTATCAGGATAGATTGACCTCCTTCCTCTCTGCTCCCTCCTGCACCGTTAAGCAGCCAACAGCCAATGACACTAGAATGGAAAAGACCACCCTTGCTTCAGAGCTGAACCAACTCTGTCATTTTACTCCAGAGCTCCTTGTGGGATCAGGCAGGAGCTAGCTTCCTGCTGACACCACGTCTGCCCCAGGCTACGTGCCCCGTCACTTCCGGAGTCTTTCACTCCTTTCTCAAGTAAGATACATACATCTGAATACTGACTCAGGCTCTGTGGCTTCAGAACTCCATGCGACATGAAAATGGGACACCCCTTTCCACCTGTGAAAATTTATAACCTCGGAGGTTAGTGACCACGGATGCCACTTTCTACAGAACAACGTCCCATCAGGGTTTCCTCCTGCTCTCTTGGCTGTGGTGCAAGTTGATAGTAGCAGCTTCTGATGTCATAGGTGTGCCGCTCCTCCACTGAGTCTCCACAGTATGCACGCATGCTCTGTCGTGTCCAACTCTATGAGGTGCCATGGACTGTAGCCCACCAGGCTTCTCTGCCCATGGGATTCTCCAGGTAAGAATACTGGAGCAGGTTACCATTTCCTACTCCAGAGGATCTTCCAGACTCAGCGATCGAACCTGAATCTCTTGGGTCTCCTAAACTGGCAGGGAGATTCATTACCACCAGGGCCATCTGGGAAGCCCATTGTATCTCCACAGGGTCATTGCTATTCCTGTAAACTATTGACAAGCAAGCATCCTCTCCTCCAAGTCTGCTCCCCAATGGCTCTCTGCTTTCTTTTAGTCCAAGTAGTGCTTCAACCACCCAGAGTTCTCTATTGCAAGCATTGATCCCTTTCTGGGAATAACTTTGCAGAGGAGGAAAAATGTGAACAGTCTGAAACTGGCAGCAGGAAGCCTAAGACGCAGGGAAAACAGTGTTTTTTATTTAACTCTTAGATGTTCATCTCTGGATAAGAAAGTCATGGCACAGATTTCCAAATTTCAGCTCGAGCAGTGTTTTTTCTCACCTGGTCCTGATATAGACAACTAAATGTTGGCATAAGACCTAGACTCTTCTTACTATGACTCAGCAACAGCAGTTCTGGTAGCAGGTTTATCCTTCCAGATAAACACACAAACATATATGTGTTTTTCTGTGTACACATGTGTGGATTATCAGTTCAGTTCAGTTCAGTTCAATTCAGTTCAGTCGCTCAGTCGTGTCTGACTCTTTGCAACCCCATGAATCGCAGCATGCCAGGCCTCCCTGTTCATCATCGTCTCCCGGAGTTCACTCAGACTCACATCCATCGAGTCCGCGATGCCATCCAGCCATCTCATCCTCAGTGGTCCCCTTCTCCTCCTGCCCCCAATCCCTCCCAGCATCAGAGTCTTTTCCAATGAGTCAACTCTTCGCATGAGGTGGCCAAAGTACTGGAGTTTCAGCTTTAGCATCATTTCTTCAAAAGAAATCCCAGGGCT
>SJYX01018315.1:77185-115473 GCA_006410675.1 Oreotragus oreotragus | reverse complement strand
ATCTATCAGATCTAGGCCCTTAAATCTATTTCTCACTTCCACTGTATAATCATAAGGGATTTGATTTAGGTCATACCTGAATGGTCTAGCGGTTTTCCCTACTTTCTTCAATTTAAGTCTGAATTTGGTAATAAGGAGTTCATGATCTGAGCCACAGTCAGCTCCTGGTCTTGTTTTTGTTGACTGTATAGAGCTTCTCCATCTTTGGCTGCATAGAATATAATCAGTCTGATTTTGGTGTTGACCACCTGGTGATGTCCATGTGTAGAGTCTTCTCTTGTGTTGCTGGAAGAGGTTGTTTGCTATGACCGGTGCATTTTCTTGGCAAAACTCTATTAGTCTTTGCCCTGCTTTATTCCGCATTCCAAGGCCAAATTTGCCTGTTACTCCAGGTGTTTCTTGACTTCCTACTTTAGCATCCCATCCCCTATAGTATACACACATATAAGTGTATATATCATGCATGAGTGTGCAGTCATGTCTGACTCTTTGCTGCTCCATGGACTGCAGCCTGCCAGGCTCCTGTATCCATGAGATTCTCCAGACAAGAATACTGGACTGGCTTGCCATTTCCTCCTCCTGGGTGTCTTCCTGACACAAGGATCAGCCCCCCATCTCCTGCGTCTCCTGCAATGGCAGGTCAATTCTATAATACTGAGCCACCTGGGAAGCCCAAGTATATATATGTATACATATAAATATACATGTTCCTTCTGTAAGATTCTTCTGTTTTTTGTATCTAAATATCGAAGTTCCATTACAATGTTAATTTACTTAAATCTGCTCCCAGGGATATGCATTATATGCATATATACATACATATAAGTGTAAACATATATATTTACACATATGTATATATATGTAAATGGACTTCTAGGTGGCACTAGTGGTAAAGAACCCACCTGCCAGTGAAGGAGACATAAGACACATGGGTTCAATCCTTGAGTCAGGAAGATCCCTTGGAGGACGGCATGGCAACCCACACCAGGATTCTTGCCTGGAAAATCTCATGGACAGAGGAGCCTGGAAGGCTACAGTCTATAGAGTTGCAGACTCAGACACAACTGAAGTGACTTGGAACACACGGATGCATACGTGTAAATATGTATGTTCATTCTGTGTTTTTTTTTTTTTTTTGCATAAATATCGAAGTCCCGTTACAATGTATAATGTTAATGCATACATCCACTCCCTGGGGAAGAAGGAGGAAAGTAGATAGATTTCTTTTAATTTTATAGGGAGACAACATGTAAAATATTACTACAATATTTCCTGCATTATTCTACAAAGTTAAAAGTAAATGAACAGATCTAGTCCCTTTTATTCTCTTCCTATAAATAATTTCATTACTTTATTAACTCTGAAAAGATCTAGTCCCTTTTATTCTCTTCCTATAAATAATTTCATTACTTTATTAACTCTGAAAATCTGCTAGAATTTTATTTTTAAATTCAATTCCTTAATGCTATAATGCAATCCAAGAAAAGCACTTTAGAAAAATTGTTACAATTTCTGGTGGTTAAAATCACTCAGTTTGTGCTACCTAGTTTATCCCTAAGGTTTCTAAAATGTTTATTGTGACACAAGAGCCAAGTTCTATAATGTCTTCCTTCACAGCAGAGTTGACTAAAAGCTTTTGTTTTCCCACATGGAGATTTCAAGGCAATAACTTTGCATAGTAAAGAAAGTTGCCGTCATGTCATTTTCAGGAAAGTCAAACACACACCCTGATGAAGCTGTTGACAGAAATATAAGTGAATTATGGCTTGGCAAAGCATGAAGCCATTAAAGGAAAAATGTCCTCCAATTCATCCCTAAGGATCAGCAGATTTTATACTTGACAGCTTTCCTTTGCCTAATGGAGTTTCAGTGGGAATTATAGCAGCACAGTTTGCATTAGATGATCCTTTATTTAATATGTTGAAATACAGTTCCCAGTTAAAGTAAGCTCCAGAGAGGCAGAGAATAAGGACCAAGGAGTCTTGCCTAGAAATGCAAATGAGATTTCATTTAAAACCTAACAGTTACACTTGTTGTAAGCAATATTTTAGAGAGAAATGCTTCCTTAAATGAGTGATAGATTGGATGGCTCAGTGGGTTCCTCCTGGTTTTAAGTTCTCTGAGAGTTTTTGTTTATTTTTTTTTCCTTTGATTGTTTTTACAGTTTTTCAGGAGGCTGTGCTAAGACTATCAAAAGAGGTTTGCTGCTGTTGCTGCTAAGTCGCTTCAGTCGTGTCCGACTCTGTGCGACCCCATAGACGGCAGCCCACCAGGCTCTCCTGTCCCTGGGATCCTCCAGGCAAGAACACTGGAGTGGGGTGCCATTTCCTTCTCCAATCAAAAGAGGTTTAGGTATCCTTAAACCTAATATTGACTTGACTTAATTTTTTGTCATAATTGGGACAAGTTTGTTTTGTTTTGTTTTGTTTTGTTGCTTTATATGCAAGAGACTTACTTGTAGAATCTAGATACAGCTGGCTTCAAAAGAGTGAGGATTTCAAAAGAGTAAATCATAGTAAATCATAAAAGGCAACAAAATAATAACATTTACTGTATACCTTGCTTTGACCATATGCTACTGTATTAAAGGTTTAATATCACAATGAATTCTTTTAATAGGCCTAAGTAGCAACTGGTGCTCTATTTTCTTGGCACTAGAAACAAACTATCTTTTAAAGAATTATAAGTCCATAAAAGCTATTATTTTGTGTCCTCAAATGAATATGGTGGGTAATCATTATACTGTTCTAGTTTTATTCAGAAGTGGACAACTGAGTTTACTTCAACACCTTTCCTTCCAGGAAAGAGGATGAGCAAATCTCTGTGGTCCTGGCTGAATTTATTCAATCAAACACAAAAGAGAAAATGCTGTTTGTGTAGGACTATTGATTAACTTGTATATGTTCTGGATTTAATTATGTATAGTTTCACTTAAGAATGTGCTGATGTGTTTATTTTGGGGTATAAACACCTCATTAGAGGTCAGCTGGTTGATGATTCTGCTGTGAGCTCCATGTCCATTGTCATGCACTAGGCAGGCCCCCAGCTTCTGTGGAGCACACAGGCCTGTTATGTAGAGACTGCTGTCTTTTTGTAGCTATAAGCTATCAAGGAATAAGTGTGGACCAACCAGTTTGGCTAGATCGACTTAGATGAAATCTCTATTTGAAATATGAAAAAAAAAAATCAACGTATCTGGAAAATTAAAATAGAACATTGGGAGAGTCCAGAGAGACTCAATATCGGCATAGAAAGTAAACTGAAAAGTGAATTAGGGAATCTGGTTGTTAGAGCATTAATCCCAATCCTGGCTTTCTCACCACCTGGTTTTGTGTCCTTGGACATTTGCTAGGTCTCAGTTTTACCTCTGAAGTGGGGTTGTTGAACTAGATATTGTTAATATTTCAATAACCCTTGTTTCTCCTGTTTTTAATCTCTTTCAGAGCTCTAAAAAATGTACTGAATTCAATGCTTGCCTACATGTACATTGCTTTGACCCAATTTTTCAGCTGAAGCTGATCATACCAGAGATCACCAGGGAGGTAAAAATACAACTGGGGTCAATTTAACTTTTTAGCCTAGTTAATACACAGGCATTTTTGCCATTTGTGAGCTGACTTATTCTTTGTTTTGAGCACCTGCCACACTTAATATATGTACCAATTGCTTGCAATGTAGCAAATTGACCTTGAGTAATGCAGGGATTAAGGGTGTCAACCCCCCACACAGTCAAAAACCCACGTACAGCTTTAGAACCTCCCTAATTTTAGCTACTAATAGCCTAATGCTGACTGGAAACCTGATGTAAAAGTCAATTAACTTACCTAAACAGTTGATTAACACATATTTTGTATGTTACATGTATTTTATACTATATTCTTACAATGAAGTAAGCTAGAGAAAAGAAAAAAAATGTTAAGAAAATCATAAGGAGGAAAAAGTGCGTGATATTTGCTGTACTATATTTATTGAGACCGCAAGTTTATATCATCTGTTTACAAGATGAATTATCTACCAGTACCTACACCAATATTGTCTTACATGATACAAAATACCGAAGCTGTTATACATATTATTAACACCAGTCATCAAAAATGAAAAGATAATGTCAAAAAGAAATACATATTTATTTACAGATATAACAATTCACACTGATAACAAGAAGCAGCAACATGATCGCTATATGTATTAATATGTAACATATATTGTCTACTGTAATGGATGTTGCCATGTATGGTATGCAAGGATTTTGGGGCAAAAGTTTGGGTAAATTTTAACTTTTTATAATAGATTTATGAATTTTTTATGGTAGTAAGTGGAAAAATTGACTAGCATCTACATGTATCTTATGCATTAGTTATATATCTAACATTTTCTTAATTTTTAAGAAAAAATATCTGAGGTTATTGATATTTCTCCCAGCAATCTTGATTCCAGCTGTGCTTCATCCAGCCTACCATTTCGCATAATGTGCTCTGCACGGAAGTTAAATAAGCAGGGTGACAAGCTACAGCCTTGGCGTACTCCTTTCCCTATTTGGAACCAGTCTGTTCCTCCATGTCCAGTTCTAACTGTTGCTTCTTAACCTGCATACAGATTTTTCAGGAAGCAGGTAAGATGATCTGATATTTCCATCTCTTTAAGAATTTTCTACAGCTTGTGGTGATCCACACAGTCAAAGGCTTTGGCATTGTCAATAAAGCAAAAGTAGATGTTTTTCTGGAACTCTCTTTTCAGTGTTCTGGATTGTAATTCAGCTGTGTGTGATGCATGCCAAACTGCTTCAGTCATGCCTGACTCTCTGCAACCCCGTGGACTGCAGCCCGCCAGGCTCCTTTGTCCATAGGATTCTCCAGGCAAGAATACTGCAGTGGGTTGCCATGCCTTCCTCCAGAAGATCTTCCTGACCCATGGTTCAAACCTGCATCTCTCTCTTAACATCTCCTGTATTGGCAAGTGGATTCTTTACCAGTAGTACCACCAGAGAACCCCAGTTTGGCTGTACTTTGTAGATAATAAGCACTGAAATAAAGGTTCACAACAGCTTTATGAGTAGTAAGTGCTAGGATAAATGTCAAGTATTACCCTATTTTTTTGGTGGTGAAAATGTTTAAATATGCATATTAGATCACATAAATTCATTCCATTGGAACAAAATATCTATTAAATAGTGACAGCTAGAATTAAAAAGATCAACAAATATCAGTATCACTATGTAATAGTTCTTTCTAAGTGCCCTGCATCATCTCAGGTACTTTACAGGTATAATCTCATAATTTCCACACACCCCCATCAGTGTCATCTTGACCCTCATTTATCAGTGAGATTAAATAATTTGCCAAAACTCCCACAGTTGCCAAATGGCAGAAAGTGAAAGTCACTCAGTCATGTCCAACTCTTTGGGACCCCATGGAATAGTCCATGGGGTAGTCCGTGGAATTCTCCAGGCCAGAATGCCAGAGTGGGTAGCCTATTCCTTCTCCAGTGGATCTTCCCAACCCAGGGATTGAAGTTGGGTCTCCTGCATTACACGCAGATTCCTTACCAACTGAGCCAAATGGCAAAGCTGGAATTCTGGAATTCAAACCATGGTTGTATGAAACCAAAGCTCACTGTGTGAGCCGGTAAATAAGAATTGTCTGTCTCTAAACAGTGAAAGTTAAAAGAAATGTTTTGATAGAAATTTTTCTAAAGCAAGATTTGGAAACTACAATTTATGAGCCAGTTCCAGCCCTCCACTACTTCTGGAATAAAGTTTTGTTGGAGCACAATCATGCTCACATATTTACACCACGTCTATTGCTGATTTCTCACTATGGTGTCAGGGTTGAGTAGTTACATCAAGACTCTATGGCCCCTCAAGACAAAAATATTTACTCTCCGACCCTTTACAGAAAATGTTTGCAGCCTTCTGGCCTAAAGAAGTCTTACTCAGGTTCTTCATGTCTAATCAACCTTCTCTCTTCCCTCCCTTTATAATTCCACAATGAAAAGATGTCACAAATTATATATATCCAAACTCATTCTACCCGTCTTTGAATTCAAAATACATGGCATTTTTTTAACTTTTTTTTTTCATCATACAAGCCATTTAATTATTTCCTTTTCCTCAGTAATTGTTTTAAATTAACTTTGTTAATATGTATTCTATTAACATAGGCTTCCCTGTGGCTCAGCGGTAAAGAATCCACTTGCAATGCAGGAGTTGCAGGAGATGCAGGTTCCATCCCTGGGTCAGGAAATTCCCTGGAGGAGGGCACGTCCACCTACTCCAGTATTCTTGCCTGGAGAATTCCATGGACAGAGGAGCTTGGAGGGCTACAGTCCATGGAGTCGCAAAGAGTCCGACATTACTGAAGCAACTTAGCATGTAGGCATGCACATTCTATTACTATATGTTAACAAACATATGTCAATAAGTGGCTTATCCTCTTATCCTCTTGTGCTGATCCTGGACCAGTTTGCTCTCAGATCCATTTCTCCTCCTTTTTCCTTTGTGCCTATCCCAGGGGATCTGATCTCTGTAGGATGTATTTCACAAGCTGTTCTGACACTGAAACCTAGAGGGTTCCACCAATGGATGGCCTCTGGGAGTTGCGAGATAAAGAGAAATCAGGGTATTTATCTTTTTCCCTACATCTCCATGGTCTAGTGTGGTTCCAGCTTACTGTTGGTAGGGAGTGTGGGAAAAACTTGGGTTCAAATAATATCCATTTCTCCCTTTTTAGATGGTTCAGGCCTCCTTCATGGCTAATTTCTGGACTATCTCATATTCATTTGGCTTTGTCAGCCTTCCATCTCTGTGCAGCCATCCCCCTGCATTTAATTAATTATACCTTTAGATGTACATTCTTAATGTGATTTTGGTTTTCGGGAGAGGAGGGGCTTGACATTGACCTATACAATTCTAATTTTGTTGATCTTTAGAAATAGACTACACTCTTTTTTATCAATATTTTAATTAAAACATAGTTGATTTACAATGTTATGTTAATTTCTGCTGTACAGCAAGGTGATTCAGTTATACATATATAATACATTATTTTTTAATATGCTTTTCCATTATGGTTTATCAAAGGATATTGAATATAGTTATCTGTGCTATACAATAGAACTTTGTATTTAATAAATAGACTACACTCTTTAACATTTTGTTAATTTATCAAACATGACTATCAAAAAAAAAAGACCCTGCAAGAATTAATTAGTCAGATCCTTTACATATGACATATGTTCCAAAAATCATACTATCATTAATGGAGCACTCCTTCAAATAGAATTGAAACAATAATAGCAAAAAAGAAAAAGAAAAACTTTTTAACTAGCTTTGAACTCAGTTTATAGTCAGCAGGTTGCCAAATTCCATAGGAAAATATGAATCCAAACTCACATTAGGCATGACGTATTTTTTAGCAGAAAATATTTTAAAATATGAGTCTTGAGATGTAAATTATTACTGGAAACTTCAAAATGAAATATAGTACATGGGAATTAAAGAAATTTTTCTCTTTGTTATTTCCTTTTGCTTAAGCTAAATACTCAATAAGAATTCAGCATAAAGACAGTATGCTTTAGGAGTATAAAGTCTCCCAAGTTCCCTGCCTTTCTGAATATTAGAAACTAAACATGGCTTATAATGTGATGCTCAAGTGAAAAAAAAAAAAAACGACAGTCAATAGACAATTCCAGTTTTAGAGGCACAATGCACTGTGCTGTCTAAAAAGCTTTATTTATTTTTTTTTTTTGCTTTTTCTAATTTTTATTTTTACTTTATTTTACTTTACAGTACTGTATTGGTTTTGGCATACATTGACATGAATCCACCACAGGTGTACATGAACCCCCAAACATGAACCCCCCTCCCACCTCCCACCCCACATCAAAAATAAATAAATAAATAAAATTTAAAAATACAAAGCTTTTAATATTTATATTGCATTTCACCTGTGACATAGATTTTCACATTTTATATAAAATGTAATGTTTTTCCATTTTTTTTTATTTCAAAAAGTTTGTGATAAAAACACATTATAGGATATGGAAACCTCCCTGAAAGAATCCTTCTATGAATTTATGGCACCTTTTTTTTTTATTAGAAACAGCAACTAGTGTTAGAAAACACTTTCGATTTCTCTTCATGCCTAAAGTGGAATGCCATTAACAATGTTTTTTGCTGCCTGAAGATTCACTGACTTTCTTATTATTTTCTTCCTCTACTCTGAATTTTGCAACTGCTTTTTAATCTCATTCCTAATATGTTCGGTAATAAGATGGCCAGAGTATGGAGTCTGCATTGTCCAGGGATAAATCCCAGATTCTCTGCTTCTGACCTGGGAACGCTCCTTACTTCCCTGAGTCATCGTTTGAACACACACAAAATGTCTTTAATTCTATCTTTTCCACATGATTCTGTTGGGACAAAACAATTTTAACAAAGACACTAAAAATACATTGGTGGTGGTTTAGGCACTAAGTCATGTCCAACTCTTGTGACCCCATAAACTTAGCCTGCCAGGCTCCTCTGCATGGGATTCTGCAGGCAAGAATACTGGAGTGGGTTGCCGTTTCCATCTCCAGGGGATCTTCCTAAACCAGGAATCGAATCCAAGTCTCCTGCATTGCAGACATATTCTTTACCAACTGAGCTACAAGGGAAGATAAAATACATTATATAAAAATACATCTACACCCGTGGCAGATTCATGTCAATGTATGCCAAAACCAGTAGAGTACTGTAAAGTAAAATAAAATAAAATTTTAAAAATACATTAAGCATTTTATGCATTAAATTAAAAGATGTTTTATTTATTTATAATAAAAAATACATTAAGTTCCACCACAATTATGGGCACTCAGCATACTTTAGTTTCCACCACTTTTAAATTTTCCCTTTGTGCTAAACCCAGTACTTAGCATTGTGAGTGTGTGCTCAGCTGTATCTGACTCAGTGTGACCCCATGGACTGTAGCTCATCAGGCTCCCCTGTCCATGGGATTTTCCAGGCAAGAATACTGGAGTGGGTTGCCATGCCTTCCTGCAGTGGATCTTCCAGACCCAGGGATCAAACCCATGTCTCCTGTGTCTCCTGCATTCGCAGGCAGATTTTGTACCACTAGCATCACCTGGAAGAACCAATAAATGTCATGTATTTCATTATCTGCATTCACTTTCCATCGTTTGAGTTTGGATTATGTTTTTCTAAATACACCTACTTGAAGAACGGGAGGAAAATATTAACACAAAGCAATATGCAAAGTTGCCTTTCTGTCTGATTTTAGTTTCTTCCAGGAATAATAACTATGTATCTCTGCCCAGCTAATTTTACCTTAAGCAACCATTCTAAAGGACTGTGGGACTCTCCCTAATTTACTTTTCTCTCCTTCATTCCATGGGAAAGTCTCTGAACCCCTGCTCTCTTCTCCCTGCCAAGACTGCATAACACAGGAGGGAATGCATGGCCAGATGTGGGGAGAAGAAATTTCAAGCACAGAAAATTTTCAAGCATAATTTTGTAGCATCATTATGGCTTCTGCTGCTGAAGACCTATAGGATGGGCCACTGGCAAGCAAGGCCATTTAACCGGAGCAAGTAACCAGGCTGTCATAGGTGATACTCCCATGATTCCATTAGAATAAGATGTGTTATGTCAATAGAGATATCAAAGCCTACAGACAAAAGGCAAATTGTGAATTTTCAGCTGTGTAGAGAAGGTATATTTACTTCTCAGGAGTAAAAGCCAATATTTAAAAGACATATATTCATTTCACTGAATTTTTTCAGTTGTGACAGAAATATGCTATTCATGGAAGTCCTCAAATTTCAATGAAGCACAGGCAGGATACTTTTTGACCTGCTTGCACTGACCCTAAGCTAAAAGTTTACAAGTCAGCTCACAGAAGGGTCAGAATTTCTGCTGCTACAATGGCCACATATCTCATATTTTTATTGCAGAGGTGTAATGTATAGTCCCATTATTCTATCACTTAGATGTAGGCATATGTCTTTCAATCAACATTTTAACTTTTATACTACATTCTTTAATTGGCTGTCAAATCAAGCACTTTAAAAATTATATGTTTTTAATGCTAAGGCAAGAAAGGGCATGTTGGACAAAAGGAAGTTGAGGAGGCAGAATTAGGGAAAGTATTCTGTGATCTCACTTCCAGGAAGAGTAACAGGGCTTGAGATTTTTATAATATAGGCTTTTCCTGGTAGGCTATTCAACTTTGTGGCTTTTTAAGAAAAGTTGGTGGCATGCTAAAAAAGAGAGAATGAACCAAAAGATTTCAGAAAATTGAAAATGGATTATCTAAGTCTCTGGTGTAAAACTGACCCACTTCCTACATCCTGGGACTGGGAAGCTCTCAATATCTGCTGATTTCACCAGGTGAATACCTGAATCTACTCCAAGGCCAGGGCCTATAAGAAATGAGGACTGGAGAAAAAGAGTGTTCCTGCCAGGACAGACTCGAGAGGTGCAGCTGTTAGGGCCACGGCCAGAAAATCCAGAGGGAACACTAACTTATGACATCTTCCTCTTTGGACATGGAATCCAGGAAGGAGACTTTGTTACATCATGAAACCGCAACAACGGACATACTGGGAATGTCCGATTAGCTGGTCTGGGGGCACCTAGAATCAGGGACACTAATAGCAGGGACGGACTGGGGGAAGGTGAAGACTTTTTCCTGCCAGAAAGAAAAATCATGAAACTTCCTTTTGGATTATATATGACTCCTTGAGTTACTAATCATTCCAAAATGGGGAACCTCAAGAGTGTAATACTAGCTTCTTGCCAAGCAAACAAGTAATGATATAGAGTTTGTTCTAGTTCAATGTGAAAATAAACAGGGCCATAGCCAGTCTGTGGCCACAGGACTGAAAAAGCTCAGTTTTCATTCCAATCCCAAAGGAAGGCAATGCCAAAGAATATTCAAACTGCTGCACAATTGCACTCATCTCACACACTAACAAAGTAATGCTCAAAATTCTGCAAGTGGGGCTTCAAAGTGCATTAACCTAGAACTTCCACATGTTCAAGCTGGATTTAGAAAAGGCAGAGGAACCAGAGATCAAATTGCCAACATCTGCTGGATCATAGAAATACTAAGAGAATTCCCAAAAAAATCCACTTCTGCTTCATTGACTACTCTAAAGCATTTGACTGAATGGATCACAAAAAAACTGGAAAATTCTTAAGGAGATAGGAATACCAGACCACCTTACCTGCCTCCTGAGAAACCTGTATGCAGGTCAAAAAGCAACAGTTAGATCCGGATATCAAACAATAGACTGGTTCCAAATTGGGAAAGGAGTACGTCAAGACTGCATGTTGTCACCCTGTTCAATCAACTTCTAGGCAGAGTACATCGTGTGAAATGGTGGGCTGGATTAAGCACAAGCGAAAATCAAGATTGCTGGGAGAAATGCCAAATAACTTCAGATATACAGATGACACCACCCTCACGGCAGATCTAAAGAGCCTCTTGGTGTAGGTGAAAGAGGAGAGTGAGAAAGTTGGCTTAAAACTCAACATTCAAAAAACTAAGATCATGGCATCCAGTCCCATTACTTCATGGCAAATAGATGGGGGAAACAATGGAAACAGTGAAAGACTTTATTTTCTTAGGCTCTAAAATCACTGCAGATGGTGACTACAGCCACAAAATCGAAAGACATTTGTTTCTTGGAAGAAAAGCTATAACAAACCTAGACAGCATAATAAAAAAGCAGAGATGTTACTTTGCCAGCAAAGTGGAAACAATGGAAACAGTGAAAGACTTTATTTTCTTAGGCTCTAAAATCACTGCAGATGGTGACTACAGCCACAAAATCGAAAGACATTTGTTTCTTGGAAGAAAAGCTATAACAAACCTAGACAGCATAATAAAAAAGCAGAGATGTTACTTTGCCAGCAAAGGTCCATCTGGTCAAAGCTAGGCTTTTTTCAGTGGTCATGTACGGATGTGAGAGTTGGACCATAAGAAGGCTCAGCATCGAAGAACTGATGCTTTTGAATTGTGGTGCTGGAGAAGACTCATGATAAAAACTAAGATCATGGCATCCAGTCCCATTACTTCATGGCAAATAGATGGGGGAAACAGTGGAAACAGTGAAAGACTTTATTTTCTTGGGCTCTAAAATCACTGCAGATGGTGACTACAGCCATAAAATCGAAAGATGTTTGTTTCTTGGAAGAAAAGCTATAACAAACCTAGACAGTATAATAAAAAGCAGAGATGTTACTTTGCCAGCAAAGGTCCATCTAGTCAAAGCTAGGCTTTTTTCAGTAGTCATGTACGGATGTGAGAGCTGGACCATAAGAAGGCTCAGCATCGAAGAACTGATGCTTTTGAATTGTGGTGCTGGAGAAGACTCATGAGAGTCCCTTGGACTGCAGGGAGATCAAACCAGTCCATCCTAAAGGAAATCATCCCTGAATATTCATTGGAAGGACTGATGCTGAAGCTGAAGCTCCAATACTTTGGCCACCTGATGCGAAGAACTAACTCATTAAGAAAGACCCTGATGCTGGGAAAGATTGAAGGCAGGAGGAGAAGGGGACAAAGGAGGACAAGATGATTGAATAGCATCAGTGACTCGATGAACAAGAGTTTGAACAAGCTCTAGGAGATGGTGAAGGACAGGGAGGCCTGGCGTGCTGCAGTCCATGGGGTCACAAAGAGTCAGCCACAACTGAGTGACTGGTTACTGTGTAATATTGTATCCCTTCGATGTTAATCAGGCTCACGGCCATTAGTAAGTTTTGTCCAGCTTTCATCAGAACAGTAAATTAAAACCTCTTTTCATCTAAACTATCACTCATTATATCAATTTGCACAGTTATTTGGGAAGGAAGTGGACTTAAATTACCACCCAACAGGTTCTTGCCAAATTGCCCAACTTTCCTCTCTGTATTAGATATGTCAGCCTTTTTTCCACTCCATTTACAAAATTCTGCATAACTACTTCAGATTTGTGACCAAACTGCCACATCATATCATAGAAATATTTGTTTTAATTATAACTGTGCAATTTGAAATTATGCTTTAATTTGACATGATGCCTTCCCATCACATCAGTGTCTGACCACAAGTGGTTCAGAGTTCTTGGTGGATGCATCAGAAGTAAAAGCCAAAAGGGTATGTGTAAACCATAATTTTTGTTAGCTTTTCTGTTGAGTCTTACATAGATTTTTCAGGTTTCAAATTATGTAACCAATAGAGTGCATAAGCAAAATACTTCAAATCCATCCAAAAAATGATATTCTTTATCCCTAATCATCCATTTAGACGTGGCAGGTTCTTTTCCTGAGTTCTGGATGAAATCACAGTCAGATATCAAACATTTGTCTTGACAGTTTTATTGAGGAATAACTGACGTACAGTAAACTGAATATATTTGAAGTGAACAGTTTGATTAGTTGTAATATGGAAGGTATAAGTATGTACTATAAAACCCACTGTCACAATCAAGTTAGCATATCACACCCCAAACTTTCATCATGCTCCATTTTATTCCCTCCTACTCTCCCTGTCTACCCTTAACTTTTGTCTACAAGCAGCTACTGATCTGCTTCTATGAATTAGTTTGCATTTTCTTAGGCATTATATAAATGGAATCATGCAGCCTGTATTCTTTTAACCTTATTCACTCAGCATAATTGAGATTCATCCATGTTGTAACATG
Organism: Oreotragus oreotragus; assembly: GCA_006410675.1. Classification (NCBI taxonomy): domain Eukaryota; kingdom Metazoa; phylum Chordata; class Mammalia; order Artiodactyla; family Bovidae; genus Oreotragus; species Oreotragus oreotragus. The sequence continues at coordinate 101,784 of SJYX01018315.1, read as the reverse complement.
TTTCAGTAACTCATTCTTTTTTTACCTGAGTAGTATTTCATTGTATGGATAAAACATATTTGCATATTCAGTCACATGTTGATGGACATTTGTGTTGTTTTTAGTTTTTCTCTATTATAAACAAAGCTACTGTGAACATTCATATATAAAACCTTGTGTGCACGTATCTTAGGGTTAGGTGAAGATTTCTTACATACAAAATTAAACACAATTCATAAAGAATGAATTTGAAACTCTACTATTGTTGTAAAGAAAACATTTGCAAATCATATATATTATGGACTGATATAACAAACATATATATTTTTAAATATCAAAACTCAATAATAAGAAAGCAATCAAATTAAAAATTGGGAAAAGATTTAAATAGACACTTAACCAAAGACAATATATGAATGGCAAATAAGCACATGAAATATGCTCAAAATCATTTTTGCTAGGAATGCTTAAACTAAAACCACAAAGAGATGCCACTATACACATATTGAAATGACTAACATTTAAAAAACTGACCATACCAAGTATCAGAGGAATTCTAGAACAAAGGAGACATTCACACATCATTGGAGAAAAGGTAACATGAATATTACAACTTTGGGAAATGGCTTAGCAGTTTCTTAAAATGTTAAATATATATTTCCCATATGGTACCACAATTCCACTCTTGGTGTTTGCTAATGATAATGAAAATATATGTGTAATATGTTTTATTACTCTCAGGTAATAAAAGTTCTTCTAGCCATATTTAGTCACCAAAACAGTCTTTATAATAAGTTATATTTCCACTTTCAGGTAGTAAATTTCAAGCTATAAAGTTCAAAATTCCAAGCTATAAAGTTCAAGCTTCCTCTCCCTCCAAGCTCAGTCTTCCCTGATGTTGGCACCTGAAGAGACATAGGGCTCAGTGACAGACTTCCCTCTCCTGCCATCAAACCCTCTACTTTTCCACCACTAGCCGAGATTTCTGATTCCTCCAGGCTCTGGCCTAGAGAATAAAAACATATTCAGATTTTAAGGTAATAATATCAGGATAACCCTGATTCTCTGAATGTTTCATATTCAAAACTGACTCCCTTTTAATGGTCTTTGGGGATTTTCTGGAGAAATCCTTCTCATATCACTTCAAGTTGCTGAAATATCTTGTCACAGATTCTTGACATGGGTGTTGCACTTTCTGGATGGAGATCTGTGATTCTCAGTGGTTTAGGGGAACCAAGATATAATCACCCTATAGATAGGTGTCTTGGGAAGGATGTTATAGATGGTTGCAAACCAGCTCTTTCTGCACACAGGCATAGCTTATCCACAAAACATGCTTATACCTGGTTAAGCTTAAATGACTCCGTGAGTCCAGACTGCTGTGAAATGGCTATCTTTCCTCAGAACTAACCTTAGACAAAGAAATGGATCAAGTATAAGTTTTCTGTAGCCCTTGAGTTTCAGGGACACAGTTCAATCTCTCCAAGGGCTGCAGAAGAACAGAACATGCCACTAATCTTTCCTCTGTGAGGCAGAGACCAGGACTCTTCATGCCCTTTTAAAATTTATTGATACTGGAAAATGAAAAAAATTATCTTTAAACTTGCCAAACAACCAGAACCTCAGCAACTTCAAATCTTTTATACTTAAAAATGCATGGGAAGCTAACCAGCACAAGACTAATTTGGGGGCATGTCTTTGTAACTCTATTTCATTAAGCTCCCATCATGTTTTGTATTGAAGGGCATTCTGGAGAAAATAAATTACTCTCTAGACTAGAAATGGAGATGCAGCTCTAGAAAAAGAAAGTCAATTAGAGGTACACCTCTAAGCATAAATTGCTTCCATGAATGTAGAGCTGATCCTGCACTAAAACAGTAGGAAATTTTTTCTTAAGAAAAAAAAAATTGCAAACAATTGAGAATCTCAAAATACCTGAGAAAATATAACATCATGGTCATTACTGAAAAAAAAATCAACAATATAATGTACAAATAAGAAACAGATTTTAGAATAATATGAAAAGAACTTTCAAATAAATAATATAATATCTCCAGGGAAAGACAGGAGCGAACTTATCTACAAGCAACAAGAATGAGTACTTACAAAGAAGAAATTAAAAAGAAAAGGAAGATCCAATTGCTAAAACATTTTCTTAAGGGTGCAGATAAACATTAGTTTGAATACAAGTAAAGAACAAATTAATGAGTCAAAATATAAAGGGTAATTTTCTCACATTATGCTTTAAAAGAATAAATAAGTAGAAAACGTGAATAAATAGATAAACAAATAGAATAGAGAATATTTAATACTCATACAAAGAGAAAATGAGTAATTGGAAATAATAGGAAAGTAAATATGCTGCTACTAAGTCACTTCAGTCGTGCTCGACCCTGTGCGACCCCATAGACGGCAGTCCACCAGGCTCCCCCGTCCCTGGGATTCTCCAGGCAAGAACACTGGAGTGGGCTGCCATTGCCTTCTTCAGTGCATGAAAGTGCAAAGTGAAATTGAAGTCTCTCAGTCGTGTCCGATTCTTAGCGACCCCATGGACTGCAGCCTTCCAGGTTCCTCCATCCATGGGATTTTCCAGGCAAGAGTACTGGAGTGGCGTGCCATTGCCTTCTCCAATTAATGCGGGACTTAGAGGGAAACTTTTAGCACTAAACACTTGTAGAAGAAGAAAGAAAGTCTCAAATCAATGACCTCAGTTTCTTCCTGAAGCAACCAGAAAAAGAAAGCAAACAAAACCCAAAGTAAGCTCAAAAAAATGAAATAATAAAGATCCTACTGTAGAACACACTGGATCAGTTCATTAAACGGACATAACAGTACTACAAGATTTTGTATCTAATAATAGTGCTTCAACTGAAGCAAATATAAATAGAACTGCAAAGGGAAAAAAACAACTCCACAATAATAGCTGGAAGTCTTAGCACTCACTCAATAAATGATAAAAAATATGCAAAATTCAGGAATGAATGAGAAAAAGGAGCCACATTATCAATACATTTAATCCAACTGACACTTATAGAACACTCCACCCAATAACAGCACAAGGTACATTCTTTTTAAATAAACTTAGAAATTTTGTCAAAATGGACCATTTTCTGGACTGTAAAGCAAGAATCCATAAATTCATGAGTAACTCAAGTAATAAAAAATATGTTCTCTGATAAAAATTAAATATTAAATGTCAAAACCATAAAGGTCTCTGGATAATCACCAAATACTTTGAAACTGAATGATACATTTTTAAATAGCCCATGAGTCAAAAATAAATAAAAAGATAGTTTAAAAGAATCTTGAAATGGATGAAAATGAACACTCAATGTATCAATATTTGTGGAATCCCATTAAAGCAGGCTGCTGCTGCTGCTGCTGCTGCTGCGTCGCTTCAGTTGTGTCCAACTCTGTGCAACCCCATAGACAGCAGCCCACCTGGCTCCCCCTTCCCTTGGATTCTCCAGGCAAGAACACTGGAGTGGGTTGCCATTTCCTCCTCCAATGCATAAAAGTGAAAAGTGAAAGTGAAGTCGCTCAGTCGTGTCCTACTCATAGCGACCCCATGCACTGCAGCTTACCAGGCTTCTCCGTCCATGTGATTTTTCAGGCAGGAGTGGAAGGAAATTTTTAGCACTAAACACTTGTAGAAGAAAGTCTCAAATCAATGACCTCAGTTTCTTCCTGAAGCAACCAGAAAAAGAAAGCAAACAAAACCCAAAGTAAGCTCAAAAAAATGAAATAATAAAGATCCTACTGCACAACACACTGTATTATATTCATTATCCTTTGATAAATCATAATAGAAAAGAAAATATAAAAGAATGTGTGTGTTGGCCCTCAGTCATGTCTGACTGTTTGCAACCCCATGAACTATATATAGCCCACCAGGGATTTCCATGAAAAAGAATATATATATATATGTATGTATAACTGAATCACTCTGCTGTACAGCAGAAATTAACACAACATTGTAAATCAACTCTACTTAATAAAATTAAACAAAAAGGTAAATGGATACTGTGATCTATTCATACATCAGAATGTTACTCATCAATATAAGGAAATGAAGTATAGATACATGCCACAACCCAGATGTACCTCGAAATTATTATGCTGAGTGAAAGAAACCAGAAGGAAAAATAAGTACATATGACTTCATTTACTAAAATTCTGAAGATTGAAAACTAATCTACAGTAATAAAAAGTGGACCTGTGGTTGTCTGGAGGTAGGGGGAGTGATGTGGGAGGGGAGAGTAGAAGGAATTCAAGGGACAGAAAGACAAAGGAAGGGAGGTGAAGAAGATTTTCATTATCTTGATTTTGGTGATGGTTTCCTATGTGTCTAAATATGACAAGAGTTATCAAGTAGTATGATTTGGATATTGTAGATGATGATGTCAATCGTACCTCCTTAAAATTGCTGAGAATATTTTCAGAATATAGAACCACCCATTCCGGGCTTGGCAAGAATCAGAGTGATCTACCTGACTCACCATGCCTTGATTCAAAGCTCCCAGAGCATGACAGATTCCCTTTCCTGCCCTTGCCACTGAAAGCTGCATGTATACCAGTCGTTGGGCACAGCCACCTGCTGTGAGGGGAAATGCCAGTTAGAGGCGGCTGCCCTGCAGACAGCACAGCTTGCCCTCCAGCGCTTCTCTTTTGGAATGCAGGGTGTGGCTGTGGACCTCTGCCATTAACGGATGTGTCTGAGTCTTGCTGCTACCACTTCCAAACTGTGTAATGCTAAATGCATTTGTTCTCAGACCTCATTTTCCTAATCCATATAAAGGGTACTATATAACCTACCCCACAAGGATTCTTAGCTGAGGATTCAGTGAGTAAATCAATTTCAGTTTGCAGAATCTTTTTTTTTTTTCATGAAAAGCAGTATTCATCTACAATTATGCTTAAGTAAGACGAGATGGTCCAAAGAGGCTACTGGTGCTTATATTGTAATATTAATACATCCTTTCCTTGTCAAGCAGGGCAATCCTGAGAATGATAAATACTCATCATTTCCATTTCTAACAACAAAAAAAAATGAAATGAAATACTTTTTAAAGAAAAAAAAAGATTAGATCAGTTCTACTTGAGAGTGTCCTTTGAGTGATAAAGTACATTGCAACATGTAAACTTAAGTTCCATTTTAAGTGCAATTAGCAGACTAGACAAAACGAAGGAATGCAGTTACTACACTGTGGGGAAAGTGTTCTTGAGCAAAACGTCTCCTGCTCTGTCACCGAGATGCAGAGTCTCACTAATTAGAATGAATTGGGATTGGTAGGGCTGCCTTGAAGCGGACTCAAGACTGGCTGATGTGTAGTCAACAAAGAGTGATGATAAATGACAGTGTGCTGAATTGGGCTGCTGTGATTAATACAACCTGTAGAAGTCCAGGCTGCCTTTTATTTGGCTTTTAGTATTTTTCTGAATGGATTCAAGAAGGATTTTTTTTTTTTTAGCACTTCAGTTTAAATAAACAGAAGATAGTGGAGGTGACAGATGCTTTAAACCCCAGAATAGTCAAGCAGAAGATAATAAAGATAATATTGCTTCCCTATGCTCAGATAGGGCTGTTTGCAAAGGGCTCTCACATTCTTTTATTTAACCCTCTTATTGACATAGTGATTTAGATAGATCTGGCATTAACCCCATTATATAGTTGAAGAACTAAAATTCAGAAAGCTTGGGTCACAAGTTCAAGGTTGTATTGCTAGTAAATTTCAGAGGTGGGTCTACAGCAAGCCGTCTCCTGTATTTTTGTCTGCTCAGCATCAGTCACCTTAAAATCTTATCTTAAAATAACACCCTGATTTTGTGTGGGGGAACCACCACTCTCCCTCTCTAGATCAGGCAAAATTAAATTGACTAAACCACTCACAGGTTCATCGTGTGTTTTTTAACTCCTGCCGGATTCATCAAGCAAAAGGTGATCTCATTCTCTCCTGATTGCTTAGCTGGAAACATAGGCCTACCAAAAGTCACCACATGTCACAGAGAAAATGTCTGCCTAACAACTAATCCCAATTAAAGGAGAACAGTGCAAGAAAAGGAGAGAAAAGGTGATAGCCGAGGTCATCATTTACATTCCTGAATGTATTATACCGTCTGAAAGTGAAAGTGTTAGTCACTCACTGGTGTCTGACTCTTTCGTGACCCCATGGTAGCCCCTGACCGTGGAATTTTCCAGGTAAGAATACTGGAGTGAGTAGCTATTCCTTTTTCCAGGCGATCTTCCTGACCCAGGGATCAAAACTGTCTCCTGCATTGCAGGCAGATTCTTTGCCATCTGAGCCAGCAGAGAAACGCTGAATGTAGCATCTAACTGCACAAAATCAGACTTACTCTTAAAATTTGTAAGGTATATAAACCAGTAAATTACTTCTACATTTTGTTTAATTTAGCCTGATTTTGTTTCTGTCACTTTCACCTGACAAATACAGGCAAGAATTCAGGTCTTTGGACCCATGTTAGAATTCTTCCCTTGGTAATAACAATAACTATAAAAATATGATAGCTCATATTCATTAACTACCTTGTATATGCCACTACTCTTCCAAGTACTTGACATATATTAACTCTTTTCATCCTTACGATAGTCCTGTGAATTGAAATGTGAAATAATGCACAGTATATTCATGAATAAACTGAGAGCGATCAAATAACTTCACCTATAATACACACCTAGTAAATGGAGGAGCTAGGATTTGAACCCACTCAGTTTGGCCACAGAGTCAATGCTTTTCATTATAAGGTTATGCTTATTTTTTTAACCTGAATTATTCCCTGATCCATGTGAGACCAGTGGTTGGGTAAACGATAGTTTCTGGTAAGCAGCTAGTAAGACACATGGAAAAAGAAAGCAGCCTCCATCCACTCTCAGTCTGACGGTAAACTTCCATTAGGGCGAAATCCTAGGTGGAATGAAAAATATCCCCTTACCTGCTTTGCTTTTTCACTATGTATTCTAACTCATCACTGAGAAATGAGACAAAGGAGCTTCTCGTTTTTTAAATATTTATTTACTTGACTGTACCAGATCTTAGGTGTAGCATGTGGAATGCAGTTTCTGGAACATTGCCCCTACTGCATTGGGAGCTGGGAGCAGAGTCTTAGCCACTGAACCACCACGGAAGTCCTGAGATGTAGGAACTTTGATAAAGCTGGCAATCCAATTGGAACAGGTACATTGTATTATAAATTTTTAAAACATCCTGCTTTCTTGATGTGTCAACATCCTGCAAACTGACTGGGAGCATCCTGAGTGGCCAGATACACCAGTGTGATAATGCTGGTCTTTGCCCCAAGTTCTCTTTCTTGCTCTCCCTAGCTGTGACCTCCTGCCATTCAAACACACCCTTACACTTTTCGCTGGCCTACTCTACTGTGACTTCCAATCATGGCACTTGCCTACAGCAACCCCCTCCTCACCCCACCTGTTTAGTTGAGCTCTCTCTCTTGGAGCTTTTCCCGTGGCTCCCTACATGGGATGCCTCCTTTTTCTAGAAACTGTTCATGTAATAAATCTATTCCACCTTCACGCCTTCACGTCTTGCCATAGTGTTATTCCAAGTCAGCACCAGAGAGATGATCAAAAGCCCTTTTAAAAATAATATAATTATTCCTTACAACACATGTGTACATCTCAAAGTCTATTTTTTATTCTCTACCCTGGATTGTTTCCCACTGACTGCCAAGTCATGCCTTGGTTTACTTAGCTAATCTGGAGTCATAAGAGTTATAGACACAATAATTACTTTGAAATGAATTTTACATGTTACCAAATGTGTCCCCATACATATTTAATTTTATTGCCCCCAATAGGTCTCTGTAGCAAGTCAGGCAATAAAATCCCCATCTCTGAAGACAAAAAATCAGAGACTCAGATGAGATGTGTCTTGTCTAGGGTCACTCCACTGTTGAATAAGGAGACAAACCAGTTTCCCTTCCTCTATACCATTCCACTTTTTATTGTTTTCTTGGGTGAATGTTATATGCTTCTTCAGTCTAATCTATAAAATATGACCAATTTCCATCTCCTTAGATACATCCATCTCCAGGTTCACAATTTTCACCTCTAACCCATTACCTGGTAACCTCACTGACATTTTTATTATTTGCCCTCTATATATCTCTGGGAGATGGCAATGGCACCCCACTCCAGTACTCTTATATGGAAAATCCCATGGGTGGAAGAGCCTGGTAGGCTACAGTCCATGGGGTCATGAAGAGTCGGACACGACTGAGCAACTTCACTTTCACTTTTCACTTTCATGCATTGGAGAAGGAAGTGTTCTTGCCTGGAGAATCCCAGGGACAGGGGAGCCTGGTGGGCTGCTGTCTATGGGGTCGCACAGAGTCAGACATGACTGAAGCAACTTAGCAGCAGATATCTCCACTCAAGTTCAGTAGCCTTGTTTGGTGCCATTGGCCTCCACCTTTACTTTTATATTGATAGAATGCCCTAGGATGCACTTGAGCATCCCAGAGCCTTGGTGCACTTTGGTCATCTTTAATTGAAAAATCACAAACGGTCTTCTTCTCAACACTTAATCTCTCAAACTGCTCTCCACCTTCCCTAAAAGCTCCTTCCCTCACTTCCACCCTCCCCAAACCTCCCAACTTGACTCTGCAGAACAGTCACATGGTCACAGATGGAAGGACTTCTAGTCCACCATTTTTAGCAACTGATAATCTTTTCAATCTACCATAAAAATCAGCATACATGTGTATCACCTAGGTGTTCAATATGCAGAATAAAGAGAGAGACTTATACATCCAGGCCTCCTTATATTCTATCCTGGTCCCAGATTCAATGACATTTCTTCAGTCCCCAACGGAGTATACCCATGAGGTATTCCAAAGCCTAAAATTTATAGTATCATAGAGCAAAAATGAATCTGATAGATTTAGGTAGCTTATTTTCAGAGACAAAAGGAAGACCTCTACAGTTAGGGTGGGCTATTTATTGTGACCCACAACACCAAAGTTTACAGTGAATTAGCTATTATCAGGCTACACTGCTACTCTATTTCTCAAATTATAGTCCAGTTTAGGATGAGAGATGCATACACCAGAGGCCCAGGATCTTTCTATCCAAGCCCCTGGATTCCTCTGTTTTAAACTGGTGGACAGAGAAAGAACAGTACATGGAGGGCCCAACAGGAGATTTCAAAGGGCCTGGACTGCCCCAGGTATCCACCATGCTGGCTCACACTTCACTGACCAGAATACACCCACACAAACATATTGAACAGAAAGGGAAGCTGAGAAATATGAAAAAAGCTTTCTCAAAAACCACTGGGGAAATGACAGTTAAACTTACCATGGTGATCAGTCGGAGTGTAAAGAAATATTGAATCACTATGTTGTATACCAGGAGTCAACAACAAGTTTTAGGTCAATTATATTTCAAAAATAAACAAACTCATAGAAAAAGAGATCAGATCTGTGGTTATTCCAGGTGGGTGGTGAGGGAGGAGGAACTGGATGACGGCAGTCAAAAGGCTCAAACTTCCAGTTATAAAATGAATAAATACTAGGGAAATAATGTACAACATGATAAATATAATTAACACTGTCACATGTTGTATATTAAAATTGTTAAGATAGTAAATCCTAGGAGTTCTCATTGCAAGGCAAAAATATTTTCTTGTATATCTTTAATGTTTTATTTATATGAGATGGTGAATGTTCACTAAACTTACTATAATAATCATTTCATAATGAATAATCACTTAATTTCTTCATTTAGAAGTCAGCCATGGGTCTCTCCAGGCCAAATCAAGGTACTGGTAAGGCTGCATGTCTTTCTGGAAGCTCTTAGAATGGATCTGTTTCCTTGTCTTTTTCACCCACATTCCTTGGTTCTGGCTAATTTCTTCCATCATCAAACTCAACAGCATTGCATCTCCAACCATGCTCATGAAGTACATGGCTCTCTGATACTCTTCTGCATCCTTCTTCCAGTTAAAAGTCTCTTCATGATTATATTTAGATACAATGGATCATTCAGGATAACATCTCTATTTTAAGGTCATCTGATCAGCAAATTTAATTTTACTTCACTGTGTAAGGCAATATATCTACAGCTCCCAGAGATTAGGACATGGACATTTCAGGAACCGTTATTCTGCCTGCGACAATTACTATTTTAGGAGAGCTACTGAAACGGAGAGATCGACTTTGACTGTATGTGCATTGAGACATAAGGCTCTCGCCCAAATTACTGTGTGTTCTTATAAAACTGGGATATAAGAAGATGAAGATGGCAGTAAAATGTTAGTATTTGCAAAAGAGAAAGGTCAGAGAGTGGCTGAAATAGCTGTTTTTATGAAAGCCTTTGTAAGTGTCCAGGCACAAGGAGCACTGCTCTGTAACAACTTTGGGGCTTTGAAAGACAACTCTTTTTGTTTGGGTTCTGGCAATCTTCTAGAGCATCAGAAAGCTCTTTCAGGAAACTTCAAGGGCCAGATAAATCAAAATAGGGGAAAAAAGAAAACTGAAGTACTTATACTCACTATCTTGTCTGCATAAGGGATATACTTCTTTTGGAGAAATAATTGAGGTCACTATTCTGGGGATCTTAAATCCATTGTTCAGACGATAGGAGCTATAGCTAAAATTCGGTCTCAAAAAGCTAATTCTACTTTAAAAACTCCTCAGAGACCTTTAAAGCCTGGACAGGTAGATGATAGACAGATAATAGGTAAGTAGATAGACAGAGATATGTAAAATATAATACTGTTTTAATTCCTCTATGTATTTTAATTATCTTCTATCATTAAATATGATCAAAACAATTATCAAAGCATTCACTTAACTACTGCTTCTTTTGTTACCATGTTTTAGGTAGAATTTGAAAGTATTCTTTTGTTCTTATACATCCTGCTACATTTTCATCATTTAAACAATATTAATCTGTACTATCTATCTATGCTTCGTGGATATATTGTAGCAGCACTGAAAGCAAAAGTTGCTTGAAAGAATCTCCTTCCTTGCTCTTGTTTCCCAAAACCAAACCCCCCGCAGATATGGAGGTGTGTCTCCTAAAGAGAGAGAATAAATTTTACAGTGGAAGTCTATCTGAAGAACACATGAAAAGAAGGAAGATCTTTCACAGACTGAAGATGACCTTTCGGAACACCAGTAATGAAGGCAGTTGACTGTGGTTTTCATTAGGAGCTGTATGAAGCCCTCTGAAGCACTGCTTCAGACCGATTTCAAGAGGGTGCTAGCCTTTGAAGGGTGCCAGACTGCAAGAGGACACCAGATTGCAGAATGAAACTGCTGCACAGCAGGTTTGGATATTTCAGCCATGTGGTCTCCCACCTCCACAAAACATCTCATGCTTTAGATACGACCTAGAAGCAGTGGGATCCCTGAATGTCTCAGCAGTGATTGCATCACAGTTTACAGACAACAAGCAGGCATCCTCAGGATCTGGCCAGTAGCAAAAAATTCACAGTACATTGCACTTCCCCGGAGAAAGAGGGGCACAGCACTGATGGAGCTGGATTTCCTGCCCCTCAGGGAAGGGAAGCTCAAAACTTAGCTGATTTAAAAAGACCAACAGATGTGTGCTTTTGTGTTAATTTATAAACAACGATTCTAATTGGCTCTAGCTTCCCGCTCCAACCCTTCTCTCCATGACTTCATTGTTAGCAATAGGTTGTCTGCAGACACAACCTCTTAAGCATTGTTATGTTACAAGCTCTTACAGCTTCCCTGGTGGCCCATTGGTAAAGAATCTGTCTGCCAATGCAGAAGATGCATGTTCAGTCCCCGGGTCAGGAAGATCCCCTGGAGAAGGAAATGGCACCCATTGCAGTATTCTTGCCTGGAAAATCCCATGGACAGAGTAGCCTGGAAGACCACAATGCACGGGATTACAAAATAGTTAAGACACAACTTAGTAAATGACTAAATAACAACATAGCCCTTAACTCTCTACCCACCATCTTTGAAGGAGTAAACTGTCACTTTGGTTTCTTATATATCTATTAAATAAGCTTTCCTGAACCTGTTCTTTCTATGTGGTCACTAACAATCTTCCTGAATTGTGGGTTCAACCAGAAAGTCTACAAAATGCTAACTTAGAGCACTGAACTAAAGTAATTCAGAGACTACCTCTCCTCCCATCCCCAGTGAAAGAATCATTTTAGGAACCAAGATCCCAGATTGCAGTAAAGGAGAGGTACAATGAATAACTATTGAAAAGCGCTTCTTGCTATTGGTTTGGAGGTAAGAAGCACTTCCAGCTCCAAGATGGATATGTTGCTGTTGGGGCCAGTGTGAGGAAAGCAGGAGAGACTCCATCTTGAGGACTGAGTGTGAACTGGGCCTGAACCCTGCCCAAGAGTGAGGAAACTGTTGCTAGTGAAAAGCAGGTCTCCTGGAGACTTACCTCCCTACAGATGACAAATGGAGACTGTAGTTGAGCTCAGGCTACCTCTGTTAGATTAACCATGGAGACATCCCCCCTTGATGTATAATCATTACCGCCACCCCCTCCCCACTTTAACATTAATTGTTTGTTCTCCTAGCACCTCCTGCTGGTGCTGCTAAGTCACTTCAGTCATGTCCTACTGTGCAACCCCATAGACGGCAGTCCACCAGGCTCCCCCGTCCCTGGGATTCTCCAGGCAAGAATACTGGAGTGGGTTGCCATTTCCTTCTCCAATGCATGAAAGAGAAAAGTGAAAGTGAAGTCGCTCAGTTATGTCTGACTCTTAGCGACCCCATGGACTGCAGCCCACCAGGCTCCTCCATCCATGGGAGTTTCCAGGCAAGAGTACTGGAGTGGGGTGCCATTGCCTTCTCCACTCCTAGCACTTACTTGTTGTAAAACTCAATCTTATACAACAAAGAGATTGCCAACATGTAACCAGTCACATAGTGGGGGGTATAAAACTGGGCCTCTCAGAAACATCAGGGTCCTTGTTGGGAACTGATTTCCCTTGGACCCACTGGCGAAATAAACTGCACTCTACTGTCTTTCATGTCCTCTCAGGTGTGTTTTGCGACTCTAGATTCCACAACATTACAACAAAAGTTGCAACTTTTGTTCTGTCTTTAAAGTGTTCATAATGATAGGATTGGCTGGGTTTTTTTAGAAATAACAGCAAGGAAGAGAAAGAAATATCTAGAGTAATTTTGGACTTGAATTACTCAGATACAAAGGGTCCAGTGATCTCTGTTTAGTCATTATTGATACTGAGCTTTGCTTATGGAGAAAGATTTCATGTCCATTATATTTTAGGGTCAACCTTACTTTGTGATTTACTATCAATCAAAAAAAAAAATAGGAAGAGAAAGAAATATCTAGAGTAATTTTGGACTTGAATTACTCAGATACAAAGGGTCCAGTGATCTCTGTTTAGTCATTATTGATACTGAGCTTTGCTTATGGAGAAAGATTTCATGTCCATTATATTTTAGGGTCAACCTTACTTTGTGATTTACTATCAATCAAAAAAAAAAAACCACTTATTTGCTTTTCAGAAGCTCTTGAGGTTCTTGTAGGTAAATAGGAAAGTATTTGGAGAGAAACATAGAGAAGATACATAGCTAAATAGAAGCAACAGAAAAAATTAATGCTACTATGTGCTAAGATATGGATTATCTCATTTAACTGATAAAAATGTTAGCATGAAATTATAAATTAAAAACAAGAAGACTTTAAACTCATCCTTCCTATTCATGGGTAACATCTCTTTACTGAGAAAAACAAAGCAAAATCTAAAATTTAAGAATTATGTTTTATTTGGTGACAAAAATGAGGATTTAAGCCTGCAACACATTATCTCGGAAAACTTTGAGGGACTGTTCCAAAGAGGAAGAAGGAAAGGCAGGATTTACAGGAGTTTTTGCAATAAAGACCAGGTACAGACTATAAAAAGAAAACTGTTAATTAAAGAAAGCCAGATATCTCAAGGAATTTAGTTCCTTATATATGGGAATAGAGAAGGAAATGGCAACCCTCTCCAGTATTCTTGCCTGGAAAATCCCATGGATGGAGGAGCCTGGTAGGCTACAGTTTACGGGGTCGCAAAGAGTCGGACACGACTGAGCAACTTCACTCACTCACTCACTCACTCATATATGGGAATATGCAAGATTCCGGGCTCACTGAAATCATTCCTTTGATGTACACCCACCTATCTGGGGCCAGTATCCTATGCTTACTCATTCTGAGTCTGCTCAGGGCTTGCCCTTTGGGCACAGCTCTAATGTGATGACTTGACAACTGCAACATCCTTTGTTTACTGATACGGCAGGTACCCCTGGTGACACTAGTAGTAAAGAACTCACTTGACGATGCAGGAGACATAAGAGATACGGGTCAGGAGTATCTCCATCCCTGTGTCAGGAGTATCTCCTGGAGGAGGGCAGGGCAACCCACGCCAGTCTTCTTGCCTGGAGAATCCCATGGACAAAGGAGCCTGGTGGCCTACAGTCCATCAGGCCGCAAAGAGTCGACAGGACTGAAGCGACTTAGCATGCACACGTGGCAGGTAATGTTTTTAATTCACACATCAAACTATCGTTATTATGCTAATCTTATTATGTTATAAATATTTACATTATAAATTAGTGAATATTTTCTTTCACACAAATGAAAATAGTGTGAATTTTATCGTACATAAAGTTGTTAACCCCAGAATTTCCCTGGGACTTTTATTTAAATATTTAGAAACATTAAATTATATGAACAGAGGCATGCTCAGATAATGCTCAAAATCCAAAATAATAAGACCTTCTTAAAAAAATTTATTCTGGTAGAAAATATTTAAATACAATATTCCTTTCTTTTCTGGTTAATAATTCTCAGTGACATTTTGAGATCAGAATTAGCATATAATTATTCTTTTCCTAAAACCTCTGAAATTAAAGTTGAGCTGACAAAAGAATATTTAAATCCAAGAACTTTTGAAAAATTACTTCTGAGTTAGTAAGAACTAACTTTATTTTATTAAGCTTTAGTTTTTTTTTTTTTAAGTCTTGGATACCTCAAGGTGAGTAAGAGGGCTCTGATATTGAAAAAATTTACAAGATGGTACAAGGAAACTAAGTTACTGACAAAGTGAAAGCGAGGTTTTTCTAGGATGTTGAGAATTTTAGAATACTACGATCAAGCTCCACTGGGCTTCTTTCAGTTCCTTAAATGCACAGAGTTTTGCTACTTTGGAGAATCCGCAGAAGCTGCTTCCTCTCCCTAGAATGCTCTCCACCCCAGCCAGCCCCCAATTCTTTATCTGCCTAATTTCTACTTATTCTTCAAGTTACTTCCTAAGGCAAGCTTCCCAGAGCTCTCAAACACTTTTATGCCTCCCTGGTAAATGTTGATATAATCATTCATTTTCACAATTTATGATACTATCTTTCGTTGTACAAATGGGTGTTTGTCACCCTTACAAAACTGTAAAATCTATCCCATGAAAACAAGAGCTGTGTTCCCCTTATTCCCTGCTATATTCCTGTAAGGCAAGTGTGGTGAAAAGAGAGTGAGCCAGGCATTTAGGCAAAGAAAAGGGAAACTTATTAAAGGGAAATGAGAGTATGACTGGACGTTAAGGAGAACCGGGGTCCTCCCTTTCTGACGAGGTCTTTCTTACACCCTCCCTGACAATGAAAAATTATCTGAAAGGACGATGGTAAATTTTTAGCCTGTAGCTGAGTCCTGTGTTCACATAGCCAGAGATCTGGAATCCAGTGGTCTCATAGCCTTGAGAAGTTAGGCAACAGCAGGAAAACATGTCTATTGGGCAATTTGGTCAATCTCAAGGGTCACTGTGACTTTATCCTTTGTTTGTGAGGTCACCATAATGAGCCATTTAAATAATGAGCACCCATGTAGGCCCTATCAATTCCCAATACTCACCATGATAGCTGGAGTATATTATATATTCCATAGATACTTGATGAAGAAATGAGAGAGATAATAGGAATCTTTTGGAAAAAAAATTATCACCAATAATGCAAAAATAAAAAATCATTTTATTTACCATAACTTTGTTTCAATAATAACAAATTCATTCATTCTGTTATCTAACCAAACCTGTTCTACTCACCCTCACACAGTAAGGCCTTAAATAAAAAGCCAGTCTACTGATGCCAGGTAATGATGAAGGAAAGTAAGCATTCACTGGAGGGTGCCAAGCAAGGAGTACAGGCAGGTGATGCTCAGAAGATCTGAACTCCCCCAGTGGATTTCAGGGAAGGGTTTTTTAAGAAGGGGTGAGAGAAAGGGTCACAGGATGCCTGATCATCTTGTGGACATTATTCTGTTTGCTTGGTAATGAGGTCATTAGGACTCAACATCTTCAACGTGGTTCCAAGTTGTCTGAGATCTCTGTATATGCCTGTGGTCAGCATGCAGTTAAATTTCAATAGCTGGGTTTCAGTATCTGAAACATAGCTCAAGAATATGACTCAGAATGTTATCTATAGCCCTTCAGGAGGAACTCATTGTCTTGGCTTTGCTTAATAGCTAAACGATTATTGTTTTGTCTTACTTGATTATTTTCCTTTGCTTCATTTTTCTCATTTATCTGATTAAACTTGCTCTTTGGAACTTAGGGAAAGCCTAGAAGGATAAAATTTTTCTACAAACAAAAGGCAGGCAGAGGATATTGCGGAGTCTGTCCTGGGAAGGCCCTATAGAGTCCTGCTCAGTTATAATGACCTATTTTCTTTGATTGAGTTCCTTGATGAGTTCCTTCCTCAATCTTGAAAAAACAAGTGCAGGGCAAGAAAAAGAATAAAATTTGGGATAGAGAGATTAATCATAAACTCAGCAGAGAAACTCAGTTTTAGGGTGACTACTGAAAAGGTAGGTAATTTCATCCCATTTTATAGGAGATGAAAGAGGCATAGACAGGAAAGTTCTTTTTCTGGGGTTTCCAGAATTGCAATGGACCCTGAAACCTGGCAATCTAACCACAGAAACCATGTCCATTTTAACTAGTTCTTAATTTATGAAGATAAAATAAGATTCGCTTTCTAAATGTCTTCCTCAGAATCTACCAGCCACTATAGATATTCAATGCATGATAATTATTACCTAATTTTTAGTAGCATGCCTTGATGAGTCTTGGGAACTGTTTAATATTACAAACCAATCTGTGTTCATAGCAAAATGCATTACTAAAGCAAACTCAGAAAGTCATTCATCCAGTATTGAATGTCAGATCTGTGCAAGACTGTTGGAACTATGCTGTGAGATGAATGATAGAGTGATTAGAATCTCTGCTCTCAGTTCACTGCAGTATGAATGGACTCTGAGTTCCATCAGAATGATGAGGCAAGGATTCAAACATAAGCATTTCTCTCAGGAGACAATCCCAGGAAACATCCCTGAGGTTTGGGGAGCAAAACAAAGAAATGAAAGGAGCCAAAAAAGTGCATTATCAAGAAATTCACCTTTTGAGAAGGCCATATTCCACTGGCAAGCAGAGAGACAAGAACTTCAGAGGTATTTGTGCCAACGGGCAGAGAGACTGGAGTATCCATACCTCAACTTCCCATCCATCATTGGCTGTAGGCTGCTCTGGGGCACTAATTCTCTAGTTCTCAGATCACCTTGCTCTGGAGCTGAAAGCACTCAGATCAAGAGTCAGAGGTGTTCAGTTAGCAACATTGTGTGTATGGAGACCATTCTGGGCATGAGGGGCTATGGAAAGGGCACTGGCTGTATCTATAACATATGTTGAAAATGAGAACAGTATAATTAGAAAGTGATAAATGCTCTGATATTGCAAGGACAAATAAACACTAAAAATTTCCCTGTTGACAGTAAGGGAAAATATACCCCTCCCCTTCTTTTCCTTAGAGCATTTACTTTAGAATATTTGTAACCGTATATTCTCATCATTACAAAATATTGATATATTTGAAAGCATTTCATAAATATAAATACTTTTACTTCAATTATCTCCTCTGTCTCCCTACATATAACTCTGTATATGGAAAAACTCAACACCATGTAATGTATAAACTAAACCCTGTCACTCCCACATCTGTGCCATGAGCGTGTGTCATCAAAGGCTATGAAACATCACAAGTCTACCTTTGAGACACTGGGAATCTTCGGAAGAAAACATCTGTGGCTTCAGATCAGGAGAAGTATGCTGACAAGCAAAACCATGCCGCATCAGCTCCACACTGTCAAAAACCTAAACAGATGATTTACAGATGAAGGATTAGAAGCTGTGACTGTTTATTCACACTCAGGAAACAAGGAAGGACATTTTATAGGCTCAAGAGATATTTGGTGATGGAAAAAAAAAAAAAAAGCAAAATCTCAAAAGGACGGCTAGATCTCATAGAGAAAAAAATCAAGATGTAAATAGTAACAGATATTATCTTGGTACTGAAATATCTCAAATAATTTCTATTGTATTGGGAGATATTACTGGGAGGGTAAGGGAGTTGGTTTGTAGAAAATATTCTCCAAGTAGAAAATATTCTGGTGCAATCAGCAGTAGAAGTGAATGACTTACAGTTGCTGGCAAAGAATTAAGCATTTCTGATTTTAAAATGTCAGGCATAACAAGTTTATGAGTTTATGAGTAGAGCTCATAAGCCATGCTGATAGGAAATCAAATACATATAAATTCAAGTCTCCATAATCTGTAGTCTGTCTTTGGGAAAACCTACCATAGACTTCTGGTTTCAATGACTTCAACTCTCACATTTGGAGCATTTCTCACCTGGTCCTTTTCAAGGGTATCATAATTAATTTAATTTCCATTTGTCTGTGGAACAAATATTTATTGAACTCCTCTAGCTAAGCCCAACCCTTAACTGTGGGAATTCTGTTTTGAAAGACAGGGATCCACCCTCAATGAATCAAATTTTTTTAAGTCCTACTGTATAGCATAAGGCACTATATTCAATATCCTGTAATAAATCATAATGGAAAAGAAGAATATAAGAAAGAATATATGTATGTATAACTGAATCACTTTGCTGTGCAACAGAAATTAACACATTGTAAATCAACTATACTTCAATGAAAATTTTTTACATAAAATAATGAATATTAATAGTATGAGCAAAAAGAATCATCAAATAAGATATTGTAAAAATAAGGCAAAACACTTTTTTAAATTTTTAAAAACACTTTTATATATTGTGAAATATATAAATAAAATCATTATTTCATTTATTAAAAAAATAAACTATCACAATGTACTACAGTAAAAACTTCAATGTGGGGTGATTACTGATCCAATTCAGCAAACATTTATTAAGAATCTTCTCTGTGCCAAATAATATGTTAGATGCTGATGAGCAAACAAAATAAACCAGGATATAATCTAGTGCCAATATGTGGCCCTGTTTAGTCATAATGCAAATTATGTTCTAGGGTGTAGACAGACACCTAGACATTTAGATCTTGGATCTGTAGTCACAAGTAAAGTCAATTGCGCTTCAAACATAAAAGCAACTAATTAAAGGTGGTGTTTGTGAAGTGCACACCATGATATATTTCTCAACAATAATTATTTCCAATGCTTTTCTAAGGCTTATAAAAGGTTTCTTATGTCATGACTCAACACAAATTCAATTTAGTTAACTAATGTGGCCATCATTCAAAAGAACTGTTGCCATTTATAGCTTATTTATAGCTTATGCCATTACAACTTTTTACTGACTGCTGCTGCTGCTAAGTCGCTTCAGTCGTGTCTGACTCTGTGCGACCCCATAGACGGCAGCCCACCAGGCTCCCCCGTTCCTGGGATTCTCAAGGCAAGAACACCGGAGTGGGTTTTACTGACTGAAGGCTATGTAAAGTTTGTTTTCTCTTATTTGTTTATAAGTTTTTGAAAAAGAACTATCACATTGCTCTACTTCAGAATGTGAAGTGCCAGATAGTCTGATGTTAGGGAGGGAGAAATGAAATGCTTTTTCAATGCATTCTCCAATTCTTTAGGTCAGCTATCTCAGAATGTGGGGCTTAAGCAACCCCCTCTAAACAACAGTTTCTATTTTTTAAGTAACTAGCCCAGTACATGAATCTGAATCCTGATGTTTATTGATATATAATATATATTGCATATATATATATAAAGTAATAGCAATTTAGATGTATTCACCCTGGGTGTTTTGGCGTTGAATGGAACCAAATTATGAGTCAAGTGCTAATGAATGTGGTAGACATTATAATCTCATCTTATACTCTAAGATCATGATATAAACTTGGAGAAAAACAAGTAAATATAAATACACAATTATATATTCTTTTAAACTCAGAATAACTTATTGATCTGCTGATCTATGACCAAAAGATACTCAAGTGTTGGTGGTTATGAGATTCTAGACTAGTGGGTCACATGTGCAAAACAGGTAAGAGAAAATTTGGCTAGGATTCTGACAGCAACATTCCAGTAGAGAGATGAGCTATGATGGCTCATGGTGACTCCCAACTTCTTAAAAATCCACTACAACTCAGAGACCCCAAAATAAGCCAATGTTTGATCTTCCTGTATGGCCAAGTTCAGCAAAATTTTAACCACTAGAGATAAAACCACTTTAAAGAAATGTTTAAGTGAAAGAGATAAGTCCCAAAACTGAGTTACACCCAGGAAAGAAGTTATTTAATTAACAGCAGTATGCTGGTAATACTGGGCCCGACATCTGGCATGAGGTGAATTAACAAACAATTCTGTTTGGTCTTCCTTAACTTATTCTTGATCTATTTTTTTTCTGATTTTGACTATGGAATTTTTTAAAAGTCACATAAATTTACACTTAAAAACTTTTTTTCATAATTTTCATTAAAACAAAATAACGCTGTCTGAAAACTATTCAAGAGTTCACAGGACAAAACCTGCTTTGGGAGAATATGTCAAATTTCTACTTAATGAGAAGATAAATATACCCAATCATGTGCATTCATCCTAAATCATTTTAGTTGTCTGACTCCTTGTGAACTTATGGACTGTAGCCTGCCAAGCTCCTCTGTCCATGAGATTCTCCAGGCAAGACTACTGGAGTGGGTTGTCATTCCCTCCTCCAGGGCATCTTCTTGACCCAGGGACTGAACTCACATCTCTTATTTCTCCTACTTTGACAGGCAGGTTCCTTACCACTTGTGCCACCTGGGAAGCCGTTATACCTGATTGCTGCTGCTGCTGCTAAGTCGCATCAGTGGTGTCTGACTCTGTGTGACCCTATAGACGGCAGCCCACCAGGCTCCCCCATCCCTGGGATTCTCCAGGCAAGAACACTGGAGTGGGTTGCCATTTCCTTCTCCATCCCTAGGCAAAAAAACATGCACCTACTAAAGTCCTAAGAGGAGACACGTGACATATGAATTTTAATGTATGAATTTTTCTTTCTCAGTGAGCATATTGGAAGAAAATGAGAAATTTAGGACTTGACTTTTTTTCATTTTTGAGATTTCATTCTTTGCTTAGGAAAGGGAACATTAGAAAGATGGTAAGAATCTGGAACTAAGTGATGGCAGATATGAAAGGAAAGAAGTGAGCTAAGTGTAAGTTATGAGAATGAAGAAAGCTTGGGGAAAAGTGATTGAAATCATCAGCCCCTTCACTGGCACAATGCTGAGGCTTTAGAGATGCTGATGAATATGTAGTCTAGTGCTCAGGCCCTTTTTTAAACCACAGGATGCCCAGGTTCTTGGCCATGATGTGACCATAAAATTTCAGGTACATTCAAAATATTCCTGTGTGAGGTACATTGGTCCTTTGGGACAGTGTATATGGCAGTTAGCTACAAGAGAATCAGAGTTTTATCAGATAATAATTCTTTATGATTACATTTAGTAAAATCCTTTGCTTTTCTCTTCTAACATTCCTTTAGTTTTCTTCTTCTAAAACAATACTTCAAAGTTCCTATAGAAAGCTATGTTCTCCCTACTTTACTAGCTTGCCTGAGGACTCGGGAGGTTTGACTTCAGCAGACAACTCTAATTAGCCACAGTGGTCAAGGGGTGAACATATAACATATTTAAAGAAACAGTGAAACATGCTGGAGCTTTTGCTAGGACTTCTCAAGCAAAACATCTATCTCTTTCTTGTGCATACAGCAAGTCTATCGTTGCTATTTTTCCAACGGCATCCTCTCAGTTCTTGTCTCTGTGTTACATTTGGTAATTTGCAACATTTCAAATTTTTTCATCATTATTATATTTGTTATATTAATCTGTGATCAGTGACCTTTGATGTTACCCTTGTAGTTTGTTTTGAGATGCCATGAACCACATCAATATAGGACAGCAAACTTATCTCAGCAAATGCGTGTCTTCTGATTGCTCTATTCCCCCTCTTTCCCTCTCCTTGAGTCTCCCTAGTTTCTGAGACAGAAAGATATTGAAATTAAGTCAATTAGTAACCCTATACCGACCTCTAAGTGTCCAAATGAAAGGAACAGTCACACCTCTCTCACTTTAAGTCACAAGCTAGAATGATCAAGCTCAGTGAGGAAGGCACGCAGAAGGTCAAGACTGTCCAAAACTAAGCCTCTTGTACCAAAATCCAGGTTGTGGATGCAAAAGAAATGTTCTTGAATGAAATTCACAGGCGCAGGAGGGCCAAGAGGAGCTACTTCATGTCCGAGGTCAGGAGGGGTGGCCGTGAGGAGATACCCCTCGTCCAAGGTAAGGAACAGTGGCTGCACTTTGCAGGAGCAGCCGTGAAGAGATACCCCTCGTCCAAGGTAAGAGAAACCCAAGTAAGATGATAGGTGTTGTGAGAGGGCATCAGAGGGCAGATACACTGAAACCATAATCACGGAAAATTAGCCAATCTGAACACATGGACCACAGCCTTATCTAACTCAATGAAACTAAGCCATGCCCTGTGGGGCAACCCAAGATGGGAGGGTCATGGTGGAGACAGGTCTGACAGAATGTGATCCACTGGAGAAGGGAATGGCAAACCACTTCAGTATTCTTGCCTTGAGAAACACATGAACAGTATGAAAAGGAAAAATGATAGGATACTGAAAGGGGAACTCCCTGGGTCGGTAGGTGCCCAAATCGCTTCTGGAGATTAGTGGAGAAATAACTCCAGAAAGGATGAAGGTATGGAGCCAAAGCAAAAACAATACCCAGCTGTGGATGTGACTGGTGATAGAAGCAAGGTCCGATGCTATAAAGAGCAATATTGCATAGGAACCTGGAATGTCAGGTCCATGAATCAAGGCAAATTGGAAGTGGTCAAACAAGAGATGGCAAGAGTGAACGTCGACATTCCAGGAATCAGTGAACTAAAATGGACTGGAATGGGTGAATTTAACTCAGATGACCATTATATCTACTACTACAGGCGGGAATCCCTCAGAAGAATTGGAGTAGCCATCATGGTCAACAAAAGAGTCCGAAACGCATCACTTGGATGGAATATAAAAAAACAACAGAATGATCTCTGTTCATTTCCAAGGCAAACCATTCAATATCTCAGTAATTCAAGCCTATGCCCCAACCAGTAATGCTGAAGAAGCTGAAGTTGAAAGGTTCTATGAAGACTTACAAGACCTTTTAGAACTAACACCCAAAAAAGATGTCCTTTTCATTATAGGGGACTGGATGCAAAAGTAGGAAGTCAAGAAACACCTGGAGTAACAGGCAAATTGGCCTTGGAGTACAGACTGAAGCATGGCAAAGGCTAATAGCCTTTTGCAAAGAGAATGCACTGGTCATAACAAACACTCTCTTCCAACAACACAAGAGAAGACTCTACACATGGACATCACCAGATGGTCAACACCGAAATCAGACTGATTATATTCTTCGCAGCCAAAGATGAAGAAGCTCTATACAGTCAGCAAAAAGAAGACTGGGAGCTGACTGTGGCTCAGACCATGAACTCCTTATTGCCAAATTCAGACTTCAAGTGAAGAATGTGGGGAAAACCACTAGACCATTCAGGTGTGACCTAAATCAAATCCCTTATGATTATACAGTGGAAGTGAGAAATAGATTTAAGGGCCTAGATCTGATAGAGTGCCTGATGAACTGTGGACAGAGGTTTGTGACACTGTACAGGGGACAGGGATCAAGACCACCCCCATGGAAAAGAAATACAAAAAAGCAAAATGGCTGTCTGAGGAAGCCTTACAAATAGCTGTGAAAAGAAGAGAAGTGAAAAGCAAAGGAGAAAATGAAAGATATAAGCATCTGAATGCAGAGTTCCAAAGAATAGCAGGGAGAGATAAGAAAGCCTTCTTCAGCGATCAATGCAAAGAAATAGAGGAAAACAACAGAATGGGGAAGACTAGAGATCTCTTCAAGAAAATTACAGATACCAAGGGAACATTTCATGCAAAAATGGGCTCGATAAAGGACAGAAATGGAATGGACCTAACAGAAGCAGAAGATATTAAGAAAAGGTAGCAAGAATACACAGAAGAACTGTACAAAAAAGATCTTCATGACCCAGATAATCAAGATGGTGTGATCACTGACCTAGAGCCAGACATCCTGGAATGTGAAGTCAAATGGGCCTTAGAAAGCATCACTACAAACAAAGCTAGTGGAGGTGATGGCATTCCAGTTGAGCTATTTCAAATCCTGAAAGATGATGGTATGAAAGTGCTGCACACAGTATGCCAGCAAATTTGGAAAACTCAGCAGTGGCCAC